>VYZQ01008524.1:0-21213 GCA_013400655.1 Mystacornis crossleyi
AATACCATGTAACCCAGGACAGGAAGGAATTCTCAGATTCTCTCTATTTGATAACTGTGTTTGTTACTGTTTGTTTTCTTATTTCATTGCTGTTTCCAGTAAATTGTTCTTATCTCAACCTATGATATCTACCTTTTGTGCCTCCAATTCTCCTTTCCAGCTGCCAGATGAAGAGGGGGAGCGAGAGGGGGAGCGAGTGAGCAGTGTGTGGGTTTTGGTGGGAATACTAAACTGGGGAATACCATTCCCTAAACCACAACAGGTACTTGAAGAGTGTGACTCTATCTACCCTTATCAAAAGAATCCTAATTTCAAATTAATGGCTGGAACCCAAGTTGTCTGGCTCCATACTCTAGAAAACAGTGATGGCTAACCTGCAGTCCATGAAGGTTCTAAATGGACATGTAAACTCATGGCTACTCATCTACAAGGTGCTGTAGGACTTCACTGATAATTGCTAGCTGATACTACTGGACCATAACTAGGAGGCAGGATGCTCTGCACAGGCTTGAAGAAAGCTTGATTTCTCTTCAGTTTAAGGAAATCCTCCCATTTCCACTAATAACTAGTGTACACACATGCTAATGTTGTTCATAGACACTCAACATGTACAGCAGATTCTGTCTCAGAGCTGTTATCTCTACAGATTGTTCTGAGTTGGGCCCTGTTTCACTGTATGAAAAAGGGAGGCGGAGGAAGAGAAAGATATTTTGAGGCTCCTGTGCCACCAAAAAAACACCAGCAGTCACCAATGCTTAGAATATATGGAGCAATGCACTGAGATTTGAGGAGGCATGTTGCAACATCATGCTCTAGATTAGATTCTCTGAGGGTCTTTTTTGAACTTTTGTAGCCAGTTGCAGGAACTTTTGTATGTCCTGCACCAAATTTACAGTCATGTTACACTAAGTATATGACACATGGCATTTGATTCAGTTGCCTTCAAGAGCTGAAGTTCCCTGTGTGTGGAATTTCTGTTTGAGTCCCACGAGAGAACTGACTTGAGTTTTGAGAAGAGTAAAAAAAGGCAGCAACTATTTTACTTTTCATTTTGTTCTCTTTCCTACCAGTTTTCTCTGCATCAAGTAACATGACTTCCCTCACTCAGTACCACCAGACTTGCCTTGAAAGTGCTTCTGGAGCTGGTGATTTTTTTTCTGGACTACAGTCGTGCTAGTATATGTTAAATAAAGCATCAATTATACAACATATTAGAGGCTTTTCTGCAGCCTTCACAATTTTACTTTTAAACTTGCCAATTGCAGTGTTTCTCACTAGTTTCTTCTTAAAGCTTCTTAATGCAAGGTAAAAAAAGAAGAGGAGCAGTTCTAGGAAACTGGAGAATAGTAAAATGTTTACTGGAATTCGTAAAGTACCAGGCATTTTTTGTTATATCACAGGGCATCAAGTACTGGATTACATGAATACACATATAGTGCTCATTGTATCATAATAATATAAATGAGCCAGCCTTAAAACTGCATAGTCCTGCTTTTTACAAATATTTTCAGCATGCCTATACTATCTTGTAGTGGGTGATGTAGATGTGTTTACAAGGGCTTGCCTTGCAAGCTGATAAGCTCCAAAAATGTAATCATTTATTAGGAACATGATGAATCAGTACAGGGAGAAAATGTTGTAAATACTGTGCAAGATTCTTGTTCTTGTCCATTTTTTATTAAAGAATCAGAGTACCAGTAAGAATCAGATAATTTATAGATTTTTCTGCAGCACACTGTAGGTATGGACTGAAGTTATTCACAGTTTAGAGATTTTTGTATTTTTCTTTTGATTTTGTACCAACTGAACATTTCAGAAGGTTAATTCAGATTGATGTTCCATTGCTGCAGTTGTAACACAATCACAGGTGTGTTTGATAAGTCAGCACACTTAACATTAGCTTTTTAACCACCACAGATATCATGTATCATCTGTACCAGTAATCCAGTGATGGAAAACAGGTCAGGTGGGTTCATTCCTAGAACACAGAACATGGGGTTAAATATGGTCAGTTGGTGTGGTAGCTTGAAAATGCATGAAATGGTGACTTAGTGCTCAAAGCTGACATATGTAGGGGCAATTCATAAATCATAGAATTGTGTGAGTTGGAAGGGGCCTTACAGATCACCAGCTCTGTCAAGAGAACATGAATGAGGTGATTATTACTTGTACAGCACTGCAGCTATAAGGATTTGTTTTGTTGAAAATGAAAAGAAACAATACAACCAGTTACCAGAGAACTCTGACTTTTTCTTGTTGCAAATAAAAATGTGGTGGTTGTTCATTCCAGAACACAGAGCTGCTGGGATGACATTTATGAAACACTGTAAATTCTTATGCTATTGTTTATGTTACATTTGGAGCTACTTAAAGTTATTTTGTGATCTCTAACACTGGAGGTAGGTTAAAAAATTATATTAAATGGCCTAGTTTGAAAGAGTGTACCGAGTTTTAGGAGACTTGCTCAAGGGAAACTTGGTATCTATCAAGTACTCTTGATGCAAATACGATCTATATCTATATGCCTTACGAGTGGTTACAAACATAGCATATGCCATCACTGTATGTATTTTATGTACATGAAAGACTACTGTTTCGGTTTGTGTTTGTGTTATTTAAGCAAAACAGCAATAGGACTGAAAACATTTTTCTGTGCCCTGATTTCTGCATAACTTGCTCTCCAAGTTCTTGGTTACTCGTAAGAATAGATGGTTAGTTTCAACACAGCGATAACTGACTAAGCAATCTCTCTTCCTTCTAATATAAAAACTCTATTTGTTTGCTTGATACATTACTCAAATTTGGTTGCTTCTGTAGAAACCAGTAAGAATAAAACACATCAGGGCAAGTGACAACCCAGTGTGTAAAAGGTATGAGTCACTACCACAACTACTCTTACTCCATTCTTTGGAATACTTAAAAGTGTATGTGATGTCATTAAAGTAGAAGGCAAGACTACTCTGATTAGCAGATTAGCACAGCACACAGCAGATTCCTTGACTCAGCAAGTTTGTGTCTGAGATGAATGTTTAACCTGGTCAGTGACTACATCTCTAGGCAGGTTCAAAACCACTGAAACCTCTTTAAAACACAGTCACATATTTTCTCCTTTCTTATCTTTTCCCATTCCTAGAAAAAAGCGATGAAGGGAGGAACTTACAATATAGAGGTGAGAATTACAGCTGTAAACATATAAGAAGATATTATTTACCATAGACATACTATAAAATGTAAAGCACATTTATGCTAGGCTAATGCTCTGGTATTAAATGAACATACTGAACTTCCTGGCACTGCACCATCACATTGCAGGTGTCGTGCAAAAATATTTTTTTTTCTTTGGCTACTGTCATATGTAAAATATGTGCATCTGTAAGCTGGTATCTGCATATATGTGAAGTACCACCTAAGTGCAAGCATTTCAAAATCATGCGTCAGAGTGCTAAATCATGATAGTTCACATTTTAAAAAATATAGTAATTTCTGCCTCCTTTCCTTGGAGGTCAGGTTTTGAAACTTTTGCTTGAAAGCTAGAAGGTGATTGCAATTCTGATTTTGTTTTGTTGGTGTTGCAGGCACTTTGTCTGCCTATTCCCATAATATGAAGCATTGCAAAAAACAGACTTAGCTTTGAACTATGAAACCAAACTCTGGGATCTCTAGAGATCTGTTTCTTGGTGGTCCTTTGTCCTCGATGCAATGGAATTGAAAATATTAGTCATTGCCTAAATCAGCCAGAGGAAGTGCCTAGTGCTAGAATAGGCTGGCTGTATATCTAGCCTCTAAGAGTAATATAGTAAGGTATTTATTATTGCTTATCACTTCTATGAGCTTGTTTCTGGAACAAGCTACACTGATGTCACATCAGTATGGACACTGTTTATATGGGGTCCTAGTCATAAGAGGCATGTTCAAATCCTTCCCTTTGTCACTAGTAATATGCATTCATCTCTCAAGAGGCCTCAGTTACCATCTGATAGTGTGGTGTGTGTTAGCAAACTCAATTCTATTAATTAAACTCTTTTTTGGTTCAGTTAATATTTGATTAAATATATATATGCAAGGAATGGCCTCAAGTTATACCTGTTTCAGCTAAGTTTCAGGGTACTTTTGGGCGTGAAATTCTGCACCAAAGGAAGGACATGAACTCTCATTTTTTGCATCCGGGTGAAACCTCTGCTTTCTGAAATGTGGAGCAAAAGGACAGTAGTACCTCTATTTCCTCCCTGTCCTGCTCTTTGGCTGTGTTATGACATGGAAGTTACTCCTTATGCAAGTGGCAGCAGCTGTGAACCAGCGAGTACAGAGAACAGCGCCGTGTGTGTATGTCCTGCAGGAACTCCAGGTGTGAAGCTGCCCTTTCTTGAGCTACTTCAAGGGAGAGGTAATTCTTGGTGTGTAAATAGCATAAATATCGGTGCAGTAAAGAACAGTACTTGCATGAACATATGTACACAAGGAATCTACAGCCTTAGGCAGCATCTAAGCTGTAATTTTAGGGATCATCTTTGCATCTCTGGTGCCGTGCTGAGAAACTAATAGGTGCAGACCTCTCGGCACCCAATTGATTTTGGCCTCGTTACACATGGCTGCTCACGGGTGTTAGACTCACTCCTCTGCCGGCAGCCACGTCAAGCCGTCCTGGAGCGGTAAATGCTCTTGTTCCAGGAGCTGCAACTCTTTGCACTTAAGCTCACAGCCGCCGGGGTACAGCGAGGAAAGCCCAGCCAGGCAGGGCCGTAGGGGTGGAGGTACTCTCCTCACGTGAAGCTACCCCACGCCGCTCTCAAGCGGACCAACCTTCCGAACGGGGCAGTCAGGCGGCCGCGGGGAGATGGCGCCAGGTAGCACGTCCGAGGAGGGGTCCGATGTCGCCGCCTCAGGGTGAGGGGCAGCGAGGAACGGCAAGGCTGCCCCGCACCCCCCCCGCCCTAGCCAGGAGCAGTGCTACGCGCCTCTTCCCCGCCTCCTCCTCAGCCTTGATCGAGACGCTGGAGGCTTCTCACGGCTGGAGGGAGCGCAGGAAATAAAAACAAGTGTGTGCAGCGCTGGGGGCGGGGGATCCTTGCTCACCGGCCGAGCCGCCTTGTCCTGTCCCGGAGACGGGTGAACGAGGTAAACTTTGTCGACCGTCGTGAGCCACGGGAATGAGAGCGCACCCGGCCGGTGCGGCGGCGCGGGGCTTTGTTCCTAGTGGGGCGGAGGAGATCCGGCGGCGGGGAGAGGAAAGAGGCCCTTCGGCGGGCCGTGGGGCCGCCGCGGTGGGGATGGAGGACTGGCGGCGGCCCCCACAGCCGCCGCTACCGGCTGCTGGGGCTCCGCACGCTCGCCCCGGAGGCGCCTTAGGGCAGGGAGGGTGTAGTTCCCGGCGGTGGGGCCGGGCGGGGACTGGGGCAGCCCAGAGGGATCGGGAGCACCGTCCACTGGGACCGTGTTCGCGAGTTCACGTTACCGGGAGGGCAGAGGCGGCGGAGCACCGCCGCAGGGAAGGCAGGATGGCGCCGGAGGGGAGGGCCGTGCCCTACACAGGCAGGCTCCGGCCGAGGGGGCGGGAAGGCGCTCCCCTATCTTTGTAGTCAAGCTAGCTCTCTCCATGCTGGGCAACTTAGTGTCCAGGCACTCGCTTCTCTCTTAGAAGGTTACTTAAACCTGGGGGTTTGTCAGGCAGGGGGACCCCCGGTCTGGAGCTGAGGCGGACTGGAGCGTCCGCTAGTAGGCAGCCGCCCCCACGCTTGGCTCCTAGGGTCGCCGTCCACAGACAGCCCTTGCTGAGGCTGCCCTGGACCACTGCAGCGCATCTATTGGTGTTTGTGATAAATGGTGTTGTCTTTGGTACCCACCCAGATCTCTCCTGATGCCCCGCTTCTAAACTGTTGACAGTGCCTTGCCGTCACTGGCTAAAACTTCCAGCTGCTTGAAGCTTTCTGGTGCCTTTTTTAGATAAATGATCCTTACTGAGGATCGAGATTGAGGATCTTTGTGTGTCTTCTGACAAACGTCTAGGTCTTAAACAGCTTTTGGAACTGGTGCAGGCCAGTAGCACAGGCTGAATGGCTCAGGCTCCAGAGCTGTGATCCTCCATGTCGGGTAGTCTCTTGAATGGTAAGGAGTTGCACCTTAACCAAGAGTCACATTTCCAAGCCTAGAATTCAGTAAGAACTACAGTATTTTCTGTAACTAGAATTTTTTTATTTTGGGATGCTACTTATATGTTAAACAGCTTTTTTTTTTTTTTTTAATGTTGAGAAGTGGTGGTAGTCATTACATTTGTAATTGTGTTTACTTTGTACTAGGTATGAAATAAAACAGCGAGAGCTGCAAGGACTTTGGGTCTATTTTACGTGATATTTGATAGGAAATTTCTGTATGCTGCTCAGCTTCAACTGATTACAGATGACTTAAGCTGGCTAATTTTTAAAAGAAACTGCTGCAGTTAGTCTAGGCTAAGTAGGACTTTTGCTTAAACTAATAAGATTTTTTGATGAGGTTGAAGCTGTGAAAGAGAACTCTGAAGCATTGAAAGTAGTGGAATTTTCATCCTATATAGCCAAAATTAGCTTTTTTTTTGTGTGTGTGTGTAACTAAATGTGCTACCTGTAATAAGTAATGTTTGTTGGAAGGTTTAATTAGTCATGTACTTTGTTGAAAGGACTCATGCTCATGAATCAGTGCTGCACTGCCAAGAGTTTTCTATGAGTTAAAACATTCTATTTCAGCTTAGATTGTGTATGTGCTCCAGGGAATGATTATTTAGTGAAGGCAGTGGCCGCAAGTGGTTTAATCAGTGTTCCTTGCAATTTCTGATTTAACCCAAAGTACCTTTCTGCAGGTCACACTTTTGTTTTACTAAAAACTGTGATATTTTGGGATATTGTCACCATTGGCATTACCTTCTTTGGCCTGCTCTTGTTTTCTGGTCATTCAGAAACTATTTATATCTGGAACACAGAACCCACAACAGGGATCTTTTTCTTTCTCTCTCTGGGCTGCTTGCAGGGTGGCATGTGAGTCCATTCCTCAGAAGATACCACTGAGATAGAGATAAAATAATGCAGAATATTTGAAAAATACAGCAATTTCTTTTGCATTAGACAAAGCTGATGGGGAGTCTCTTAGTCTCATTTGTCTGACTTTCCTTCTCTGTAAGTGACCATAATGACAGAGAATGAGTTGGTATTTTTGAGAGATAGGTGGGGCTTATTTGGGTAAAACCTTGTTAGTATAATTATTTATGAGTCTCCTAAATATACTCTTTAACAAAAACAGAGATAGTAACTAAAATAGTGAGCAGTTCTGAAATTGCAGAACAGGTGTAATGAAAGAAAACCAATATAAGGAAATTATTTTAGAAGTCAGTAAGAATGTCATAGAAATTTAATAATTGGTTAGGCATTTAATTTTAGGGCTTGCAGTTCAGTTTTGTTCCTGGTGAGACTTTCTAGTGGTGTTTTCCTGGCTGCCAGTTGAAGAATGGGATTGTTAACTCATTTGCATTTTGGAAGTATCTTCTGATCCTTACTGAGTACCTATTAAGAATATAGAATTTCTCCTATAGTAATCAGCGGTGAATGTGCCTTATGCATCAGCTTCACAAAACTTGTCAGAAATTTATAGCTTTAATTATTTGCCACAATTTTGCCCTTTAAGTGCAACTTAAAATATTGCATCGGTCAGCTTGTGTCCTAATTCTGGCACTGGCCTTGGCATCTGGCATTGAGCAAAGTTATGAAGATCATAGTGGAAGTGTTTATCTTTATAAGTAAGGTACTCATGTTGATGATTTAGGAGTGAAAGCATATTGTTTGAGTGAAATGGCACTGTAGAGCAATTCTTGCTGTTTACCATCTGGAAATGTCAGACATTTTTAGCACTAGTGTGGATCTGTAGGCTAAACCTGACCAGCAACAAGGAAGTGAAGCCTAGAAAAGAGGAACCTTTGCAGGTCGAGTTAATCTTAGTTCCTGTGCCTCCATGCAGAGGGCTCAAATCCAGGACTGAAAGTAACCAGAAGTTACCATATCATAATGAGGGTATATGTACCAGCTACACACCTGAGCTATTGCTGACAAGTCTTCTCTTGGAAAATACCTCTTGATGGAGACTCTCCAGCTGTGAAGGAAGACGTGTGATAGGAGAAGTGGGAGACAGGGAGTGAGCGATTCAGCTTGATTTTTTTTCTTTTTTCCTTATGTTTGGTTTGGATAGCCTCTCTGAAAGTTAGTTTGGTTCCTGCTTAGTTACTTCTTACACAGCAGGCCTGTAACAGGAATTTGTATGTAAGTATTTTCAGGTGTTCGGCAGCAAATTATTTTAGTGAGGGGTAGGGAAAACAAGCATCTGGGAAATGTCAACGCTATTAAAAGTTTCGGCAGGCCAATGTCCCCAAAGTGAAGCCTCCCATTTGATGATGAATAAAAACTGAGTTTCAGAAAAACAGCCTGCAGTATGGTATTTTGCACCTAGGGATAGAGCAGGCTGCTATTTCTGATAAACGGGAATCTGAGGTTTTCTTATGTTTATCTTTATGGTAGTGTGAAGGAGTCTGCAGTGATAATGGTAATACACTTAATGCATGTAAGTGCCCCCTCACCGTTTTTCCCCCACTTGATTCGGTAGTCTTCTGTATTGATGTATTTCACCATGTAACTGTGCTGTTAAAGTTGCTATTTTTTTCACAGTTTAAGAATATAACAGGATTTGCATACTTAGGGCTTGTTAACTTCTGGAAAGGAGTATAGATTTTCTGTGCTTGATATATTAAGCCAGAATTTTCATAGACTGCAGGGTCTGTTGTAGTGATCTGCCAGCGATAGGAAATTAACATTGCCTTGCTTCACAGGGATTAGGTGTCCACCTTTCATTTTTCTTTTGCTCCATACCCCCTCTCTCAGCTTGCCCACCCCACCATGCTACTATCTAATTGCACGTATAGACCTGTGTGATAACAGAATTGAGATAATGAATTGCTTGAGGTGGCAGATTGATATCCAGATAAGGTGGCAGATTGATACGCAGCAATCTAATGGACAGATGGGGTGATGCAGCCTGCTTTCAGTGTACGTCCACTGAAAAGGATCTGAGGAAATTAAGCAGCCTCAGAGATAGAGGAAGGGAAGATGCTGTTATGTCTTTGTTTTTCTGTGAGCTGTACACTCTTAGCTTTGGGGATGGCAGAAAGAAGATGTGAATCCATTTCGGAATGTATTCATTTGTGGTTTGGGGAATGAGAAAAGAATGATGGTGTTTGGAGAACAGTCTGTTAGGTTTTATATGTTCAGGAGAGACGTCTAGAGCTTAGCTTTTTAAATTTAACTTTTTATCTTGCATTAATTTACTGAAAAAACAATACTTTGGTGATAATCTCTTTTAAGCCTTGACCACAGAAATAAGCAAAAAAAAATGCAGAGTAGAGGCCATCTTTTTTCCTCCTCATTTGGTCAAATCTATATAATTGCAGACAGAGTGAAAAGGTGATGGATTGTAGACATATGATTTTACTTTCAATTAAAATACTGTATTATTTTTTTTTCTTGAAGGAGATAATTTTAGTTGGGGAAACTATGGAACCTGTGATGTGAGTTTGAGCTTCTTTCAATACAAAGAAGAATGTACATTAGACCATATATAAAATTTTCAATGTACCATACTGCTTTGTGTACCTTGCATACCATTTCTCAGACTCTATGCTTTGTAAGCACATTCTCATTGATCAGTAGAAGTGTATTTACAGCTGTCTTTCTAGTTTAAGTAAAATGGGTTGGCTTCCTTCTTCTGTAGGTCTTTCTGTAGTTGTTCTTTTTCTGCAGCTAGTACTACTAAAATTCTTTTTAGGAGATAAAGTAAGAAGAAATCACTAGTGTGTAATTTTGACGAGGGATATTTATATTTGTGTAATATTGCCTTGTTGGATACCAGGGTCTCTGCTGAAATATTTTCTCTATCAGTTTTTCTTTGTGCCATATAAAGCATGTTGCACCTTTTATCTTTTGGCAGACAAAAACTTCAGATTTTTGCAAGGCTTATTGGTTGCCAAAATAGAACATTTTTGTGTCATAATCATGCTTATTCATCTTGATTAGTGCATTTTGGGGCTTTTTTTGTGCACTCAGGTTTCCATATCTCTGTGTTAGTGATTCAGCAAGTTGCTGCAGTTGAAAGTGACCCAGAGGACACTTCCATCTGGATTGCCACCTGTTCTCTGGAGAGGATGAGGAGGGCCCAAAGAGCTGCGTGCTACATTCTGCACCTTTTTTCATGCTGCTGGTCAGTGCCAGGATGCTGCTGTTGCTTCTTGCCCTTGCTGAAGTGGCTATATCCTCCTCCAGTCCTGTGGCAGCAGTAGTGTCAGTAGCTCAATCCTCTGATTTACCGAGTTTTTTTTGTGTTTCAGGGCCATGGCTGGGTTTGTAGTGGTTAGCAGAGATAGCCTGCTGCTGTTAGACAGATAAGTTGGTAGTTTAGCAGCGTGGGGGGAGTTGAGGGCAGTCAACTGTGAAGAAGGAGGGTAAAATTAGTGTTCAAATCTGAAACTAGACCGTTCTGGTAAATAATCCAGTATTCAGAGAGCCAAGAAGAGACAGATACCACAACACTGTGTTTGGGGTGCTTATCTGCAGTCTAGAAGAAAAGGTGAGAAGGAGCTTGAAGGTGAGCCTTCCACATCAGAGGACAGTGTACTGGCTTAGAGGTCCTCCAATCTTGCCTCTTTGTTGACTGTACATGCAGATTATCCCCTTCCTGCTTCAGTGCTTTAGTATGAAGTGCAATCGCTGTAACAGGAGAGACTGAGATGTACTCAGGCATTCCTGGCTGTTTGATACCAACCACAAGCTAATGGATTACTCCATTAGGGGTTTCTTCCAGAGGTTTGTAACCCCTAGCTTTGGCAGTGTTAGGTTCTGTACCACATTGTGAGCATCCTTATTTTCTGCCTTTCATGGAGCTAGCGAAGACGGAGACATGATCTGTGTTCCACAGCCTGGTGTGACTTTTACTGTAATTGTGAATGAGTTAGTCACGGAAATACAGCTTGTGTGCATGCAAGCTTTTGTTTTGTCTGGCTTTAAAGATGAATGGGCGATAGTGACTTGTTAAAGGATACTTTTCTAACAGTCAATGTCGTGGAAATAGTAGCTATGAGAGCAAACTGTATCTTTGTGGGTATTGTGTACTTCTGGGAACATCTGATTTCCTGAAAATATGTGCTAGGTTTTGTTTACCTAGTGGATCTGAACTTTCCTGTAGTGTTTGCAATTGAAATGTGATTTTTAACAAATTGATGATATTGTATGTCTGCTAGGTTATGGGTAATTTGACATTTTAAAATCTATTATATATACATGAAGAAACTTTAGCTGCCTGGATTTTGGTAACAAACTGTTCCCTCTGGCTTTGATGAATGAGTTGTTAGCAGATTATAGCTAATGAACACATAGACCGTTGCAGTGGTCAAGAAATGAGAACCTAGGTCTATGGTTTAATTAATTGCTGTTGATTTTAGTAGGTAGTCAATTTAATTTGTGCTTGAAAAACCTCTGAAAACACTTCCTTTAAGAACACAGAGTATTTCACTAAGTTAGAAATAAGCCATTCCTGAGACATGCTTTTTTTTGCAGTCATTCAATTATTCTTGTAGTTATCAGCCACACTCAGCCTTTAGGACTGTTTCTATTTTCAGTTGAGATGGATTTGATTTGGAAGATGACAAGTCAAGTACAGCCGGTTACTGCAGGTTCTCAGAAACCTGGCATTTCCAGTGGCAATTTCAATAGGTTAGGGTGTTTAAGATCAAACTCTGGGGGAAAATGTAGGTTTCTTTTTAGTAGGAGACTGGATTTTAAGTAATAAATGTTTAGATTAGTAAATGTCAGTTGAACCATTGAGATTATTATTAGCCTGTTTCCTAAAATTCCTCTGTTTTGTCTGGTCTAGCTCCACTATTGGATTTTTTTGAGCTGTAAAGTTATAAGCATCTAAAAAGCCCTGCTATCCTCTCTTAGCTGCTCTTGCTCTTTGATTAGGGTTTGTTGAAAGAAAAACTGGTTTTTAAATGTCAGCAATATGCACATTTCAGAAGTGCATCTTCAATCCGTAAGTAAAATATAGCAGGTAAATATGGGTAAGTCTTACACACTTTCTTTATAAGTTATGACTGTGGAAAGAAATGACTGACAATTCTATAGTTGTTTTCAAAGGAGTTGCAGGTTTTGTGCTTTTTGTAACCTTGCAGGTGTTCCCTTTCAGCAGATATTCAGCAGTGGCCTTGCTGCAGTTGATTCCAGCTGTTTTGTGTTATTTTGAGAGTTTTTTGTGTTCTGCAGTATTTTATGGATGCCAGTATTCTTTTACTTGTCTAATTTCTTTCTGTCTTATATACTGTGGTTACGTAAAATATTTTGGTGCTGCCCTGCTGCTTCTTTGCCTGCCTGTCTTCCAGAAGTATATTTAGATGTGTAAGCTTGAATCTTATATTAAGATTTGTCTGTCTATATTAAATTACTTATATGTTTCAAGATGCTTAATGATGGGGCAGAGGAGGAAATAGGTTTAATTCTGGCTTCACTCTTAATATTCTTCCATAGGGTTCTTGCCTTTTGCAGTTTAAAAAATCTGCATTTTCAGTCTAATATTTTGCTTTTATTTCTGTGCTACTTTCTGTAATGTGCTTAATTTGTGATATTTCCCCCCCCCACCCTCTCCACCAGCCGTGGTGAGCACTGGACTTTTCTCCAAGGAGTGGCTTTGCTAAAGCACAATAGTTTTATTGTTAGGGTTGATAAAGTCTATCATGGGATTTATAGTTCCGTCTAGGAAATGAACCTCTAGAGGAGTTACACCAGAAACCAGTTAAAACTCCATTCCCCAGGAAGTGCAAGAGTAGCGTGTCAAAATCTTTTAGCTTTTGCTTGTGAGTATTCTTTTGTTAAATACCTGCTCTCTCTGCTGTGCAAAGGTACTTTAAAGAAAACTAATTAGAAAAAATTGCAGTTTTTAACTTTTTATTTCTATGTCATTGAAACACTTTGACTGTTCCCTGTGTGTATACATGCGGTTACTCTATTTTATTTTGAAATGCAGATGCTCATTCTGCTTTGAAAAGATAATAGCTGTTCTCTTTGTATGTTAGGGCCATAAAGTGTGTCAACAAACTGACTTTTTCTGAAAGCTGGAGACTAGTTAATGAGACAGTCCAGCTTTCATTATGATCTGCAGATGGCATACCAGTTACCAAGAAAGAGGATTTGGGGGCTAATTGGGACAGAGTGGCTGCGTTCAGCTGTAACATCTCAAATCTGCAAGTACAGAACAGTACTTCTGGGGAAAACCAGGACTGAAACATTGCTTCACAGTCTAGTTTAAGGCAATACATTCAAAATGGTCAATGATCATGTGGTGCAAGATCACATGTTGCTAGAAGGAACTGATAAATAATCAGAAGGATCTTTGAAAATTGTTTTCTAATGGCTTGTGCTCATTTGTGAAGAAGGTAGCCTGTAGCTCAATGAACTAACACTTCATACGAAGACTCAGTTGTCCTGGTTAGTGCCTTTATCTGTGTGCTTTTAAGTGAGACAGTGTTCCAGGCAGATATGAGGTGTTGTGAAGACATAGTTACTCTGCTTAATGCAGAAAATGTGGTTAGGTTGAGCTGGACTAAGATGTGAGTAAAGTTACGTTGGTTTTGCACTGCCTGGTTTTTAGTAGCAGGGGGCCATGGAGGTGGCTTCTGTGAGAAGCTGCTAGAAGCTTCCACCATGTCCAGCGAAGCCAATCCATGATGGGTCTGAAGATGGACATGCCACTGGCCAAAGCTGGGCCAATTGGAGATGGTGGTAATGCCTCTGTGATAACATATTTAAGAAGAAAATCAAAACAAAGTGGGGGCACATTTTTTTTCTAGCCAGAGAGGAGGAGGAGGTGGTGAGAACATGTGAGGGAAACAACATGGAGACACCAAGGTCAGTTGAGAAGGAGAAGCAGGAGGTGCTCCAGGTGCCAGAGCTGAGATTCCTCTGCAGCCCGTGGTGATGACCATGGTGAGGCAGGCTGTCCCCCTGCAGCCCATGGGGTCCACAGGGGATGCAGAGATCCACCTGCAGCCCATGGGGAGGGTGTCCAGGTTGGAGTGGGTGGATGCCTGGAGGAGGCTGTGATCCAGTGGGAGACCTGGTGGAGAGGGGGCCCCCTGCCTCCAGGCTGGAGCAGCCTGTCCTTGGAGGACTGCACCCCGTGAAGAGCGACCCATGCCGCAGCAGTTTTGGGAGGACTGTTTGCTCATGGGAGGGACTCGCGTTGCAGCAGTTTTGGGAGGACTGCTGCTCGTGAGATTGGAACCACGCTGGAGAAGTTAATGGAGAACTGTGTCCTGTGGGAAAGGATCCCATGGTGTAGCAGGGGAAGGACTCCTCTCCCTGAGCAGCAGCAGATCTCAGGTGACAAATTGACCAAAAATCCCCATGCCCTGTCTCCCTGCGCTGTCGGTGGGAAGGAGGGAGGTGTTGGGGGAAGAAAAGGTGTTTTTAAGGGCTTATTTTGCTTCTCATTATCCTCCTCTGATTTTGTTGGTAATAAATTTACTTTGTATGTCCAAGTCGAGCCTGTTTTGCCCTTCAGTGTTTTTTCCTGGTCGTTACCTCAACTCATGAACCCTTTATTTAAATTTTTTTCTCTCCTCTGCCCAGCCGTAGCAGGGGGGAAGGCAAGGGTTAGGTTCCTTCCTTTTAAGAGATTTTTTGATTTGGTTTCATTTTATTTTTAAAGAATGTGGTGATTAACATTTGGAGCACGGGACTGACATATAAGCAAAACAGACTTTACTGTCACGTATTCTTGCTGTTCTGACTCAGACTAAGATAGTTATCACTAACATAGCTTGAAAAGTAAAATGATATGAAGGAAAAGAGTTTGACACAGCTTCCTTGAATCCATTTTCTGTCTTTTGGGATTTGATTACTGTTCCGACCTTGCAAAGCAAATTCAGTTTCTCAGGTTGCATTCATTTGCATGGTGATGCCTGATATTGCATAACCAGGTGGAATTGTCCATCCTGTGCTTAGAACAAGGCTGTGGGTGTTGCTGCTGTGGGAGAAGTCTTCAAGAAAATGGATGTTTCTTTTACAGTGCTTGTAGAGGCAGTATTGGCTGTATAAATATTTTTGGGTTGTTCAGTTTACCTGCTTTGACTTAAGCATCTGGGTGCTGTTACAGTTACGTGTAGTGTTCTAAAGACCTGCAGAGCTGAGAAGGAAAAATATCTCAAAACAGCTGGAATGTTCGAGCAGGCATGTTTGTTCACTTTGTTACAGTTGAAGTGGTGAGAGAAATTAATCATGTAAGTGGAGCAAATCAAGGTCTTCCTGAAAGTCATGAACTATCTTACGACGGTTCTCAGGAGTGGTGAGCTCGCTCCATTAATTTTTTAATGACACCAAATTGGGCACCAGTTTTGTTTGTTTACTATGGCCATGAAATTTTATGTACATGCTAATAGATTTGGGAATTTCAATTCAAGTAACTGATGTACTGTATTCAGAACTGAAGTTCTCCTGCACTTTCTGAAAGAGTGTTATGCTCACATGAGGATTGAGTGCAACCTGTGTAAGAGCTGATATAATGAAATATTTCAGGTGTAGCTGGATCTATTAGCTAATGAAATGTGACAATTTCTGGAATGGTACACTCTTCAGTACAGTGGGGCTGCTGAATATAATATGGATGATACCAGGATAGACTTGCTTGTAAACTCACAGGAGCATTTGCCTCCTTAATCTCGCCAGTGTTCTTATGTGGAGAGAATTTGCTGTATTTCCATTACTCTATCTCTAACCAACTGGAGCAACTACTAGGTATCCTATTTCTAACATCTTTTCTGAAAAATGGGCATTTTGATCCTTTTGTAGGAATGAAACTGGGCCGTTTGTATTAACAATGAGCTTCATTAGACTTTTATTATAAGTATGTAGCTCTTTTGTCCATAGTTTAGCAGAGCAAGAATCTCTTGTGAAGGCTTTCTCCACATCATGATAGTTTTCAGCTTGCCTTAAGAGAAAGAGGCAAAAATTTGACATCTAAGATATTGTGTAAAATGCTCTTGAGCAGTGGCAGCTCAGATGGCAATGTTAGAACTACCTCTCTTTATGTGTATATTTGCTTTTCCTAATATATTTAGCTTCTCACTTTCACTTTTTCCTTTTTATAAAGTAAATTTGCTTCAAAGAGTTTGTGTTACAGATGATAAATATTAGTTTTACTAATAGCATTTGGAAAGGACAGGCATATGAAAATGACGCTTGTGTGATGTGGGTGCCATTTCCAATCTGAACCTGCAGTAAATCATATTGATAGAGCGTAATACCAGGTTTGATAGAGAATGGGGATAAAATTGTCTCTCAGCTATCTGCATGTGCATGTCTGGGGATGGAAAGGGATGAAACATAGCCCCTCAAAGAGAAATCAGGGGCGTGTTTTGGGAGGTTTTGGGAGGACTGCATGTGAGACTGGAACCGTGCTGGAGAAGTTCACTGAGAACTGTCTCCCGTGGGAAGGGACTCCACAGTGTCACAGAGGAAGGACTCCTCTCCCTGTGCAGCAGAAGAAAACGTCAGGTGATGAACTGACCAAAACCCCCATGCCCTGTCTCCCTGCGCTGTTAGTAGGAAGGAGGGAGGTGTTGGGGGAAGAAAAGGTGTTTTTAAGGACTTATTTTACTTCTCNTCTGGGTAGTCATTGTAATTTCAAAGACTTTGACTTTTTGCTCTGGGAGGGACTGAAGGGATATAGTATGTGTGGATGGGAGGTGGTGAATATTCCTGAAGGGGTTTAATTTTCAGGTGACTTAGATGCTTTGATCCTTTCCATCTGCAAGTTGGCCTGTTTTAGCTTGCTAATGTAGGGATAGAAAATTCCCGCCTTCCTTTTATGTTTGGAAAATTGCTTATAGCCCACACATGACTCTGTAATTGGGGAGAGATTGTTCATTCTTGCCTGCAGGAAGACATTTCTCTGTCTGCTGAAACAGAGTTCCAGACTAGATACAGGGAATGCAAGAAGAATGTTGATGGGAAGCAGGCCTGCACGACTCACAACAACATCATGTATTCTGCAGGATGAGGGAAGTAAAATTGCTCAGTAGTGCTCAAAGCCTCTGTATCTCAGTGTATAATGTTGTGGTTGTCTGTAGTACTTGGTTACTGTGTAGAAACTTTAGTGAGTTTATGAAAATTTTATTTATTGACAATCCACAGTAGTTCACTCTCATGAACATGTTTTTCTTGTTTATTTCAATTTCAGACCATTTAAATGTGGGTAGAAGGGATAATATACATTTAAGTGACCTGAAAATAGACAAGGGTCTGCTGATAGCAAATTCTGTGCTCTGCTTCTCAACCAAACATCTTAAAGACGGTTAAGCTTGTTCTCTGTTGAACTTGTATTGCCCTGCCTCCTCTCAAGTTGCTCTTTTAAGTCAAGACTGTCCAAAAGAATGGGGATTTTCTTTGCATTGTTTTGTCTCAGAATTCTGCTTGGGTGCTTATCCTGCAGGTAAGATAGCACTGGTTGGGTTACAGAGAGATTTAATCCCCTACCTCTTCCCCACCCTAGAAGACATTTTGAAGAGTTTTGTATGTGCACATGTGTCATTTGGAACTTTTCGTCTCTCTGAGAGTATATGACGCCCCAAGTGAAGATTTTATGTCTTAATTAGAAACTGCAGCACATAAGTCAGAGTCCTGGCATAAGCTTATAGTGTTTTTCTAGTGGAATTTTCCCCGGTGTTGCTGCTACATTTAAAGATTTTAGGAGTTTGCTTTGAATTGGGATCACTCTTTGGTTGTTTTAAAATCTCACAGAATTTGTTCAGAAATGTGTTTGACAAAGGCCATGTTCTAGAATGAAAAAAGGTAGTCTGTTCAGCTTTGATTAGATGACTTACCTTGATGCTTTTGTGCTTTTAGCTTGTAGCTCATTCTAACTGCTTTGGGGTCCTAAGGAAAGAATATTAAGCACTCTTTTCACCCACCTCACAGAGGTCTTTTTAAAAGAAACTGGGGGCAGTTGAAACCTCCTGAACTCAGTGACTGTCACCTGCTGGTAGCTGGGCCTCTGCTAGCAGGAGTTGTGCATTTGAGGTTAAATTTGAGTAAACTGAGTAAAGCATGAGGATTTTTGTGTTTGAGAGATCTTGGGTGATATAGTAGTGTTAAAAAAAATGAGAAGAATTGGCAATTCTGCCATCTGCTACCATTTTTCAGGAGCAGTAAGTGGTTTCTAATAATCGAATTGCTTTCTTAACAAAGGTCTCTAAAAAAAGAAGCTGATGACTAAAGCAAGTTGAGTGAGCCAAAGAAAATGAACTGTGCAATACCTGTAAAAATGATTTTTTTAAATTTTGAGAACTGTGTTAGATATTAGGACTTATATGAGGGGGGGACCTTGGAGGATAATTGTTTGTTGCTGTCTCTGTGGAAATATTTGCTTCTAGATTTAGATAGCTCAGTCAGAGCTAAGAAGTCTTAGCATAGATCATGATGCAAGTAAGCATTGCAGTAGATTATAAACTATACACGTTTATGCTGACTGGAATGCTTGGAAATGATGGCATGAGTTGGACAACTGTAAGACTAAATTTCAGATAATCTGATTCTGCTAGAGATTTTCACTTAGATGACCTTGTAGGATCGCCTTGCTTTCCAGAGACTGAGCTCACTGGAACACTGAGTTACATGAATGACATTCTTAATTTCAGTTCAGGCAGCCTGATATTTGGAGGATACTTCACATAAACCAAGAAGTCTGTAAGGGATTCTCTCCTTTTCACAAAGCACATTCAATCACAGAGAGACAGTTAAACACAGCCATCCTCCAAGAGGCAGAGTAATTGAAACATAACAAATTTTCTGCAAAGTGTTACTATGACAAGACATATCATTTAGTCTGAAGACATCTGTCTGTACTTGCACCACCTGCAAGCAGTAAGAGCAAAAAGAGCATCTCTGTGTTGTGGTACAGGAATTATACAATTAATAGCTTGTGTGTATGTGCATGTTTTGCCTGGAAAAGATTCATTTGTCATGGTTGAGTGAATAGAATATAGTAGTTCAGGTTACTAAATTGCAGAGTTTGGTTTGGCTTAACTTTAAGGAATTTTATCACTTATTCTAAGAAAAATACTTCATCCTTTATTTGCTTGCAAAATGGCGTTTCTTTGTTTAAAAATATCAGCACTGGTACTGATGTCTTACTACCTGTTCTATCAGCAGTAAATTTTGATTTCCAGAGTTCAAATTGCTACCATGTATAAACACAATATGCTTGTGACTGTATGGAGGATGTTGTGGGGACAGGTTGGAGTCTCAGGTGCACTGTGGCGTGTTAGGTTGCTCAAGGTGGTGAAAGAATAACTTGAAAGCAAAAAGGTGGACAATTAACTGCAGCTAGAGGAAGGCGAAAGTTGCAGTCAGTATAATAACAGGCTGTGAATTGAACTTAACCTGAAGTGAAGACTGGTTTGAACAGTTGTCTGGCATTTTGCTTTCCTTTATGCATTTCCCCCTGTGCCACCACCCTTCCCTCTGCCCCCTGTAAAAACCTTCAGATCTAGTGGGATCTGATACAGGTCTGAAATGAAACGTTGCCTTGATCTCTGGTATTAATATTGGGAAGAATTTTCAGATGCTTTGGTAAACATTTTTATTTCTCACTTAACTGTTTTTTGATGTACAGAGGAGAAATGGATACACTCAGAGCATACCCATGTGGCTGTGTAGGGGTTAAGTGCTGTTTAAAAATTGTTTTAGTGGGGGGAAAAAGGTTTCTAATTGTACTGAAGTATTTTTGGAATTTGCCCTGTCAGTTAGTAATATTTCACTAATTAAAGCAACCCTTTGTTTAAAACATGCTTGCAAGAGTTCATCTGGAGAGTTGGCTTGTGGACAAACTGAGGTATGTTCATTCCCTGACGATTCAACATATTTTATATGCTGATGTTTCTGAAGTAATGCTTTTAACTTGGAAGAAGGTAGTCACATCTGTGCATTCCTTGTGGTTTCTCTACTGCCGGGGTTTGCAGCTTATAAAAAATTTTACTGCCTCACAATCTTGTGTATAGTGAAAATTAACAAACAAAACAAGCATATAGACTAGGCTTTCTTTGGCTGTAACGATCGGGTTTGTTTGGCAACATTAAGGAATTATAAATCTTTTCTGAAAGAACATTATCAAGAGGCAGTTCTCTCTTTTTCTCTTTCTCTTATGTACACTCTTGCTTGGGAGAATTATGTGTGTTCTGACTGTGGTTTGGTCGATACTGTGTTTTGACTGTGGTTTGGTTGTATGTGTTTGTAGAAAAGTGAGTTCTTTTTTTGGAAATTGTACTTTTGCTGTAAAGTAAAGGACAGGGGCTATATTGATGTATGGTGACAGTTGAAAAATTTTACAAATTTTCCTGTCCTAAACTGCATTATACAAAAAAGTCGCATAATACTGAAAAGTTGACATACAAGTCTTGAGTAGCTAACTGTACACTTGCAGGTCTTGTTTTCCCAATACTGCGGAATCACTGTTTGCTCTTAGTTGCTTGGTCTTAAGAAGTCTACTTTGCCATATTAAAAGATTTTGAAAGAGTTAAACCTCTGACCATCTGGCTTTTTGGGTGAAATCTGTTGAGTGATGAAGACCTGCTAATACTTTAGGGTAGACTGAGACTTGGTAGCTTTTTTTCTGAAAGATCACATCTTCTTTGTTAATAGATGATCACAGACACACCTCAGGTTTTGAAAAAACAATATTTGTGCTTTCCCTTCACAACATTTATAAAAATACCAGCCTGCAGACCTGCCTTGTTAGCAGACCTGCTTTGTCAACAGACCTGCAAACATGTCCAGGCAATGAAGATGCTTCAGAAGTTTTAGTTGATTTCAACAGCAATATTGATACACTACATGATGTACTCTGTAATGATGATGATGTTACTGGAATAATGGATGTCAAAACTAACTAAGCCTTTTAAATAAGCATTCTAACATGTTTTTTGTTATAAATTTCCATGAAATGTCAGGTTTTGGTAAGTTTATCATGGGACTATTGCTATTGTAAATTGCTGTGATCTAGAAAATTACTTCATTTGAAGAATTTGTTCTAGGAGTGTTTTCTGTTTTTTTTTTTTTCTGTGGGGCAAAAGGAGTAGTAACTGCTCTGATGATGAATGAAACTCTC
>VYZQ01008529.1:2185-14177 GCA_013400655.1 Mystacornis crossleyi
CCATCATGCTGCAGAGGCTGTCGCGGCCGGACTGAGCCCTCCCGGCCACCGCCGCCCCGCAAGCCGTCACGGCACCCGCCCCCGCCCCGCCGCGATTGGCGGAGGGGCCGCTCAGCCACCGGGTAACCCGGCAACGCGGCCGGGCCCGCCCGCCCCGGGGCCGCCCGGCCCTGGCGCGCCGGGAAGGGGGGGGCAGGCAGCGAGCGGCCACACGCCCCCGTACTACTTGCGGCCTGCGCCCCACGTGGTCGGCACCGCTCTCTTGCCGCTATTGGCCAGCGAGGATGGCCGTCAGCCGGCCGCCGCACTGCGATTGGCTCCACCGCCCAGGAACCTCGCACGACTGGTGGGAGACCGGGCCTCTGCTCCCGCCCCCACTGACGTCATATGAGCCCATTCATAAAATGCTCAGGCTCCGCCTCGCACTCGAATGTGTCCCTCGGTTCCCCTCCCCCCAGCCCCGCACTGCGCTCGCCCACGGAGCCGCGCCGCGGTCGCCTCGCCTCGGCACGGCACGGCACGGCACGGGGCCGCAGGGACCTCTGGGCACAGGGAACCTGCAGCGGAGAAAGTCCATCCCGGGGAAAGCGGGGCTGGACACCAATGCCCGGCTGCCCCTGCCCCCCACGCACCGCAGGGCTGGCAGCGCTCTCCTGTCTGACCGGCCTCGATCTGCCTTCCCCGACAAGATCCAGGGTCACCGGGGACGTCCTGAAACGTTTCCCCTGAGCTGACCACTTGTTGTGCCATGGCTGGCCTTGCCCGGCCCCGTCGCCCTACACCTGCCCGTTTGACACGACCTCTCTGCCAGAGCCCCACACACGATGGGTTTGGAACGCCTAGTTCCTAAGGGAGGAGTGTAGGAGACACCTCTGAAATGACACACACACGCACCCGTCGGTGGCTCCTTCCACGGTGGTGAAGGGCACAAATCTGCTTCTGTCCCACCTCCAGCCACCTGCTAGGGCCATGCCACCCGTCGGGCCCGGGTTTTTCCCTCTCTCCCAGGAGAGAGCCTGGGGCGGAGAGGAGGNTCAGAGTTTGGAAAGAGCTCACGTAAGGTGCCACTTTAGTTGTAACAGGTAAGCAATACCCTGAGTGTTGCACCTTGAAGCCACAACACGTTGTGCCATGTGAGTGCAGTTACAAGCTCTGCTGCCACCTCAAAGCTCTCGTTTAGAAACAAGACGCGTTTGTAAGACATCAACTACCTGACGCAAAGAACTGTGCGTCCTGAGATGTTTATGACCTTTCACCTATGCTAAGGGAAACAAGACCAAAGAAATTAAATGAAAATTTGCTGTGATAGGTTTATATCTTTTATTAGTTTAATAAAAATAAATGTTTGTTACATTTCCTGTTATTAAATATATATACACAAAATAGCTTTTCACTCAAAAATACATTATTAATAGAAATCAAAGGCTTCTGTTCATAACCTACTTGTGGAAAACAATTAAATTCATATTGGGATTCAAATTCCATTAGATTCAACAACACATTGTCTGCACTGATGTCCGTAAAAGGCATGAAACTATCATACACTTTGCAATGAAAAATTAGTCAAGTCACTGTCTTATTGTCTGACCTATAGCTTTAGAGTTGATTTTTAAAAATTAATCTTTATCATAAGCAGTTGTATCAGACCTGATAGGAGGCAATGTGTCACAGGATTTTGTTCTATTCCACAACAGGAAGCATCCATCCTTCCATTCCCATGATAAATTAGTTAATTTTTTTCCTTTGTTTGTCAATCACTCATGAGGATCCAGCTCTCACCAAGTTTTTTTTCCTGCATTTTTCCCAAGAGAGCCCACCTATTGCTTACTGGACACCATTTTTAGAATTGTGTGATATACTAGGGCTAACTCCTGCAGTCATTACACTAAGAAAATCCTCACAGGCCTCCCCAAGTGTGTAGTTGACCTAACACCCTCCAAAGACAGGACTTTAATTCAAATAAGTGCAAAATACTGGAATAATTTTCCTCCTGTTCCATACCAGCCCTTCCTTAATTTGTAAACCTATTTTAATCTGCATAGAGAATCTTGGCATTTTTGCATAAACACTTGTGTGTTGGAAATAAACTACTGTTACAGCAAAACAAAAGAACAGAGGTAATGGTTGAGTACCACTCCTCATTGGGATCACAGTGCAAGTATAAATTATTAGAGAGAACATGTGCTTGCTGTGGCTACATCACACTATTTTCTTCTATTGGCTGTCAAGGCAGTTCTCAACAGTTCAGTTTTTGCAGAATAAATGACTCACTGCTGATCCTCATTCTTTTGTCTTCCAGAGGACAGTCGGATATGGCAAAAGCATCTGGAAAAAGAAAAGGTAGAAAAGAGATCTACTACGAAGAGAGAAAAGAGATCTACTACAAGTCAAAGACAACACAGGAGCTGAAGCAAAGGATGGAAGGTAACAGTATGGTCACCAGAGTCACCAAATGTTGAGAACAGAAGTGGACTGGGCAGCTGGACAGTGCATGTAGAGGCTGGAGGAAAGGAAATGGGTGTTGGGCAACCTGCTGAAGGGAGCAGGCCACTTCCTACTGGACATTCATATAAGCTGCACTGCAGTTACCAAGGGGATGCTGCCAAGTACAAATGGGTCAAAAACAGGGAAGGAAGTACTACAGGGTGCTACGAAAGCTTTGATGGTCTTTGTCAGTCTACCCATCTTTTATTATAACATCTCCTGCCCACTGCAGTGCAGCTGTGCTGCTCCTGAGACCTCCTGTCTGAACAAACTTCTTGTTGCGGGTCAGGACAGAACCTGCCCCGTTGTTCTCTCAGGGGGACTGATAAACCCCTTGACAGAGAAGCACAGACACAGCAAGGCAGTCCTCTAGTTTTTTTGTGTTAAAAAAATAACACTGGTTATTCAACAGTGCTGCTATTTTTTATGCTACTCTGCTCGGAGAGAAAGGCAGTCCTCTGAGAGGCTTACAGTCTACATTTAGAAGAAGATGAGTCACAGGCAGGGAAAGGGACTCACTGGAAGGGAAAGAATTATACAAAGGTCAAGTGAGGGGTTTTGGATCTCTTGCTTATGGGCATCACACATTCCTGAGCAACAGGCATATCCCCCCTTTCCAGGGTTAATCCCAGTATTCTCATGAGCTTTGCAGGTCTGTTCCCATTTGCTGTAAGCTGCTGCAAATCCCAAAGGAGCACCCAGTCAGCTGAGCTGATGGAACAGACAGGCATTCTGAGTGTACTCACACATCAACATGCATACACATGTATATAAGGATACCTTGCCAAGGCCCCAGAGATCCATATTTCCACAGCCTCTTTTATCAGTTCAGGCGTGCAGTCAGTTCCAGATGACTGCAGATGCAATCTGGGTCAGGGCAGTGATGCAAGCCTCAGTCAACCCACAGCTTGGCTACATTGCTCCATCATATGGATCATGGCCAAGCTGTACAGCAGATCACAAGAGAGACCAAAGAGAAGTCGTTAGGAAAGCTACAGGAATAGAGACCTGCATGACTAAAAAATGCAACAATAAGGAACAAAAAATAAGGATGTAGAACTACACAGAGGACCACATCAAAAGGAGACAAAGAAAACAAAAATGTAGCACAGGAGCAACAAAACACAATAAATAGGGGATAAAAGAGCACCCAGTAAGAAGAAACAGTTGATTTTTATTACGAAGTTTTCCTGTGACATTGCTGCCGCAAGTACCTCACACGCAATCACACATCTCGGCGAGACCACATCCCCTTGTCTCACACACACGTGCTCCCTCCTGCCCCACTCTCTTGGAACCTGAGGAAAACACCTCTCACTACAAGCCCACGGGTGAGAGCCCAAGACAGTCACTCACTGTCCCCACAGTGAGACCTGTGGCTTGGGGGTCTCAGCACTCGGGAGGCCTCAGCCCTGGGATCCACTCCTCATCCCAGCCTGCCCAATGCAGACGGAAGTGCTGTCTGCTCTGCAGCAACCCTGAGAGAGGGAAGGGGGACTGCTGGTTATCTGTGATGTGTCACGTTTTTTGCTGCCGCTGAGCAGTGTAGTCATTTGTTTCATTAAATGGCATTCTTGTACCCAGCACTAATTTTATCCCTTTACAAATATGTTTTTCACTCCAGCAACTCAAGAGCAGCTCTCCCCCCTGTACAGTCATTCTGCTCTCATGCCTCTCTTACCATTACTCACACTTATTGCAGTGAGGCCAGATTCAATAAAGGGCCTGGCTGCTGCGGTGCTGAGCACTGCAGTGTGTCTTTGCCTAAATCCACAGCCCCAAATTAAGACACCCTGCCCCAGTGCACACTGAAGGCAAAAATTAGAATACCTAAGAACGTAATCTTCATTGTCCATCCTGTTAAGACCTCTACAAGAACCATTCAGACATGCCAACAAATCTCTCAAGACACCTCATCAACTGTTCAGTTGATCATAATGCTGGGGGTGAGGCAGAATACCTTGTGTGGAATTCCAGATTCTCAGCCTTTCCTTAGGCACCTACTCGATCTCCTTGCAGGGGTCATGGTACCCCTCTGAGTCCATACACTGTTTAGCACTCACCCAGGAATTCAGGTTTCCCTCCTCTGCCTGAAAGGGCAGCAAAGTGCTATAACAGCATGGCAGAGGTGTGCTGGGCGAGGTGATTGTGGTTGAAGCTGTTGCATGTGGAGGAAGATAAGCTTGCCAGGTCTCTGGCTTGGAGAGACGTCCCTTGAATGGGCTGTGATAAGTTTATCTCAACCGTCCCCTGGAGAGATACCACTTGGAAGGAGCAGTCCTCCCTGGTCATGGTGAGATCCCACCATGCTTTGGTGCCCATGTAGATTCTTTGTAACCCACTGGTCTTTCCCCCTTTGGTACCACCCTCGCTTTCCCCCATAAAAACCCTAGCTTCTGCCCAGTTCAGGAGGGAGCTGGCACACTTCAGAGAGTGCTGGACAATAAAGGCTACCTCTGTGGAAACGCCACACGGTCCTCCTGTCTCTCTGTCTCTGAGTCGACCTGGGGTTACCTCGCAAGGCAGAGCTGAGACCACTGAACTGAAATCACTGCTAAGAGCTGATCGCTTGCAGCCACAGGCTGTCCCCTTGCTGAGGTTTCCCGGTGGCCAGAGGATTGCCCCAGGCTCCTAGGAAGCTTTCTCTTGCAGGACCTCTCTCTGGGAAAGTGGTGGCATTCCGGGTCGGACCAACAGAACCCCAGCGGCCGTCGACAACAGAATCACAGAATCATCATCTCATAGAGCCACAGAATGGCCTGGGTTGGAAGGGACCTTAAACATCATCTACTTCGAACTCTTTTGCCGTCGGCAAGGATGCCTTTCACAAGGATGCCAGGTTTCTCAGAGGCCCATCCAAGATGGCCTTGAACCCTCACAGGGATGGGGCATCCACAGCTTGCCCGGGCAACCTGTTCTAGTGCCTCACCACCCTCAGTAAAGAATTTCTTCTTAGTAACTGTTTTTCTTTCAGCTGTAATGATGGGAGGGGAAGCCAGTGGGACTGGAGAGGCTGGGGCAGACATTTTCAGCCCCATCCTGTGCGTATATCTTAAGCATGTGTTAAAGTGGTGTATTTGGGCAACCCTGGAAGAAAGTATTTATGTAACCCTCCTCCCTCCTGGCAAGCTACACGTGAAGCAGGTGCTGGGGGATCCATGGTTCAGACTTGGGCCTTGCCAGCTGGCTCTCGCTGTCAGCCCCTACAGTACAGGACTCCTGTGGGCCTAACATAAGGCACCTCGAGCTGACTGGCCCTGCTCTGCAGAGCTTGCAGGAGCAAAGGAGCCAGAGAACAGCAGGCTGAGAGAAAGGGATGGAATTGGTAACATTAAGTGCCATAATAAATAACCAACTAAGCACAAGTTTTGATTGATGTCACTCATCCGCAATTGCAGGCTTTTGAGTATAGTTTCTATGAGAAGGGCAGAAACGTGCAAACACAAGGCAGCTGTGAAGCACAAGTCTTAGCTTTGAACCTGAGTCATTCAGGCATTTTAGGTTACCACACTGTGTAACAGCTAAATGCTCCTTGTTTCTCAAATAAACCTTGGGCATCAGCAACCTGTCCTGCTTCAGGGAATAAAGTCCCAAATTTCTCAACAACAAAACACTCCAGGCAAATGTAGCAATGGAAGACAAACAGAGCCTAAAGACAAACAGTAGCTGGCATAATAACTGGCTGAGTCTATAGATTGTAAATGTAACGTACCATGCAGGTGTATGCAGTTCTTTATGAGAAGGTCTGTTCAGCTTCCCATACAAACAGGAAACAATACAAATGGCACTACAAACTTCTGTACTTGATACAGGGATTTTTCACTTTTACCTACTATGGATTGACAAGTGAGTCTCCTGTAAAATCTCAAAATTCCTCTTTTTGTTGCCACTCCCTGTTTAGAGTTTTCAGAATTGAGTGCAGTGGGGAGCTCCAGATCCTCTCAATACGCAAACCAAGTAAAAGCTTAGTAGGACATGCCTATAAAGTGGAAGCTGAGTTTTATGATCACCAGCAACATCAGAAATCAAGTACTACTCAAAAAAAATTCTAATAGCTGTGCATGCTGCAAATCCAAGTGCCGTATGTGTTTACTGGAGACATAATATGGCAACAGATTAACCTTTTTCAATCCTACAACCCACTGAAATATATTGATTTTGAGCTGAAAATATCATCTGTAGAAATGAAATGCTATGTGCTCATTGCTTAACCCCTGATGTCTCTTCTACCTAGTTTTGTAACTGTAGGTAAGTGATACAGATACTTGTCCACATAAAATGAAAAAAGTTCAGGAATGCATGTCCCTCACACCACTGCCAACACTCAGTGTCATTTTGCATGACACATCCACTTTCAGACCCAGATGATGGACTACATTTGGTAATAAATCTGTTCTCATCCTTTTCGAAAAAATCCGTAGTCCTCAAGTGTCTCCTTAAAGATCCACGTGTCAGACAGTTCTGGCACCCTGGCCAAAACCCAGTACCTGTAGAAGACTTTGTCTTGGGCACTCTCAGTATTTCACAAACATGAATTCCACTTTGAATACCTGTTAAACACAATGTATCATTCCTACAGGAAATGTGAGGGCAGAAAGTTCGACTAGGACCCTACCAGGGACAGAAGGCAAGAGCAAAAATAGTATCTCAGATTGCTATCTGTCTTTAAAACCCAGTTATGCATCTGTACATTCCTCATCACATTCTCCATACTTCTTTAAAATGTTTGGCTTCCAGACTTCCTAGAGTTCTACCATTATAAGTTTTAGCCATTAAAGCTGGCATTTCAAAACCAACATTGTTTAAAAACAATGTAGGACCAAAGACACCATAATAATGTTTCCACCCAGAAGGCCATCTATTCAAGGCGTGTAAAATGCTATCCCCCTCTGGAGACTTCAATGGAAATCTGAAGATTTACAGCAGCAATGGCCTGGCTCCAAAGTATTCAACAAAAAAATAATGAAAGCCAAACAAAGAGAGATTAAAAAAACCGACCCAAAAAACGCTGCTGCAGGGTGCAGTGAACCCCCCCTTCTTGAGTCTACCGCTACCAAACCAAGCCCTGGCACGCTTTGATTTTGTTCAGTGTGTAGGTTCCCAGTACTTCTATATATTGATCCTCTGTTACTTGTACTCATCAGCCAGCACCTGCAGCAAAGCAGGTGGAAGTTTATATACACATGTGTGTGAGCATGTAAGCGAACACATTCCCCGCAGACTTGGTTACATAAAACCAGCCAAAGAATGGATTTGGCCTACTCTTAGTGACAGCAATAACACCTCATTTTTGTTTAATACTAAAATATGAGCTGTTTTGCTTTTGTTTTTGAGTCACGCAAATGTCATTATCAGCCTTATCACACGAACGCTGCTCACTTCCATGACTTTGCTTCCCCCATCGGTGTTATTTCAAGAGGCATAACACACCACAAGAGGACTAGAAACAAGTGGGGCACCAGTGGAAGTGCCTCTTTTTATGGCAGAAAGCCTGGTAGGATGACACGGGCATATGAGGTCAGAAAATTTTCCTTTGCTGAAGGCCTAACACAGTGTTCCCATCATTTCAATGGGAAGTCCACGACTTCCTTCCAATTCAAAAAGGTCTAGAAAAGAACAAGAGAAAGAACCTGCTATGAATAGGAATTATTTTCTTTAAAGACTCAGACTCATGATGGAAGAAGAAAATAGTTTTCAGGAATCTGGGTTAAATAACAACCAAGCATGTTTCACTCCACGCTCATACCATCACTTTATGGCCACACTTCTGCCCTGTAAGCTTCAAGATAAATTTCTGTAGCTCAAATCCAACTTTACAGAAAAATAGTACAAGTAACCACTTAGAAATAATACTTTTTTTTTTGTCTTTCTTCCTAGTCTTTCATACTGTCTCATACCAAATGAGCCTTCCATTTTCATGACTTGCTCACCTCTAGGCATATGAAGGAAGTTTAATTCTTATAATCCATTCACTTCTTTGCTTCAGCAACTACTGAAATTGCCACTGGTAGCACTTAATGCATAAACTGATGATTGGATTGATTCTATCACTTAGTTTTCTATTGACCACTGAACAGGAAGTTACCTCCTTAAAATGTATTATTTCTTTTTGAATAACCTGCTACAGCCGCGGACTGAAAAATAAAGTTAAAATGGATGACTGAGCAATGATTGCTTAACTCCCTGCCCCGTGGAGATTTCCCAAAAGCCAAAATGCCAAGTAAAAATCTAAACTGTCTGCCTAGAGGAAAAATGTGAAAAAGCAATGTTCTTCAATCTTTAGGTTCTTATGTTAATTCCTCAGTACTGAACTAAGTGCTGTATGTAAAAACTATACAGTCCAAAAGGCAGGAAAAAAAAGACACAAGGTCTCAGGAAACATCCCAAGGAAGCTGATTATACATACATTTTAAAATGCAACATTGTCTTGGCCTAGGTGCCTAAAAACTTACCTAAAAATTGTTCCATGAAGACTCCTACAAGTAGCCCATCCAGGCACAAGAACTCAGGTAGCACTGTGTGAATTCACCTTCAGCCATAGTGTCCAAACCAAACACACAGTTCATAGCAAACACAACCAAACTACTGCGCTGCTATTAAGGGGCATATTAAAAGGAAATTAATATGACAAAAACCAGCAGCACTTTTAAAATGGACCCACTGTAAACGACCATATCCATCTCAGAATCCATTTTACTGATACACAAGAATGCAGTATTATGCGAGGGGATATCCAGGGCTCCTGATTCAAATTCCCCACTACTATGCAGAACCCAACACTGATGTGCTTTCCTGGATATATCAAACTGCCTTTTAAAAGCAATTTAAACTTCTTTCTCCTTTGAAACGGCTCCAGAATATTGTTAGTCTGATAGTTAAGAGCTCTTTCTGCATTTCCAGCGAAGTCTACCCATTATCCCTTTTACACACATTTGTTTTGCTTTATTCTAATCTTGAGCTCATATAATTATTTTCCTTCCTTATATAACAGTGTAATTGTGACTTCTGTGTCTTTCTGTTAAGCCTCTCTATTCCTCTTAACCTCCATGTGGTTCTTTTCTGCATCTGTTCCATCCATCTGTTTGAACCCATTTATCTGAATGTGGGTGATAGTTGGGCTCCAGATAAGGTCCTACTAATGCCATATACTTTGACAGTAATATTTTCTATACACACAGGAAATCCATCCCTTAATGCTTTCTAGGACACTTTAAAAAAAAATTATTTTCTCAACCATGCCACAGGCTATCATTCTGCTGCTGACTATTACACCAACTACCAACCTGTCACTGAAGTAATGAACTCTTCCAGAATAAATCATGATCAGTTTCTATTTACATCACTAAATCTCATCTAATTCTATTAATCTCAGTTTTGACTCATCTTGTCAGCACATGGATATTCCAATCTTCCACTCTATCAATACAGTCAACCAGTTTTGTGTCATAAGATTTTATCACTGTTCTACTTTTTCTCTAGTGTCACTAAGGAAAGAATTCCAATAGTCTTTGGAAACCCCAGTTTGCAGCCTTCTTTCCATCAGTCTACACCTTTTTTTGTCAATTCATTCCAAAGTCACCTAACAATGCAATTAATTCATATTTTCTCCATTTTACATTATTTCCTCACATGGTACAGTATCAAAGTTTCCTCACAATGAAACATAAGGTAAAAAGGTAGTCTGGCATAATCTTTTTTTACGAAAACTGTACTGCATTTCATCCTACCTTTAATTTCTCTGTGATCTTATTTTGGTCTTCAAAAATTGTCCTACAGCTAAGTGTACAATGACTGCCAAATTAGATCATCTCTGTTACTAACCTTGTCTTTCCTTTGGTTATCCTCAGCTATTTGACCCCCTTGACATGTAGCTTCCACTGCTAATACAGTACAGTATTTGCAGGTAGATTATACATTTTTGGAAAGGGGATATATTATATTTCCTGTGCTAAAGCAGAATTGCAGTGTTAATGGATTGCCACTGAAGTAAGAAAACAGAATCCAGGGAAACCTACTACTGCAAAACTGGAAAAGCAATGGTTAGAATGGGAACAGAGTAGGCCATACACTAGCAAGTTTAAAACACATTACAATACATTACTCGTATTTTCCTTGCCTTGATCTTTTCTGGTTTTTTTGGTTTTTTTTTTTTGTTCTGAACTTGCTGATTTTGTATCTCAAGCCATCTTCAGCAGCTTCACTCTGCAAGTCCAAAGCACCAGGGGTTATAAATCTGGCACTTAAGGCACATATCCCTTTTCTGTGGCTACCCAACATTTTCTAAGTAGAACAACATTTTTTTTTCTCCACTAGAACAATACCCTCCCTTGAAAAAACCCGTATGTTTCACTTCTTTGTTTTCTTTCTTCTGAGAACCATGTATGTATACTCTAAGAATTGTATTTCAGGTGGTATCACTGGCAAAATCTGATATGCTGACACAAAAATGTTTGTAGAACTCCTCACATACCTCTCGCAGAAACTGTGCAATAGAAAATGAGCCTACTGTGGCATATTTCCTTTTTTGTTGTTGCTTGAGTGCAACAGTGTAATTGTCTTTGCACTTTATTAGTTAACAAATAAATTAGTCTTCTTCTGAACCTCAAGAGGATTGCTGTTAGCAAGGAAAATAACCTAACAAGAATCTTTCCATTCCCAAGAGAAGTTTAAGCATGCTCAGCCTCAAGTTCAGCTGACTACAGATGCATGACACCACTGTCTTTCAAGATCTGCTTCCAAAATGTAAGGAGGAAAACCAAAAAACACAAACAAAATTTACTAAATTCACTTCAGAGAGATTTATTATTTGTCATTCCTTTGATACACAGAGCAAGTTATCTCTAGTTAATTAACAAGTTACTTTAAAACATAAGAAGGTTTAACAAGAACTGACTTTGCACTATTGGCATAAATTAAATTAACACGTAGTATATTTTCTCCTTTTTCTTTCCTCCCCGCTTTGTCCGGAGAGAAAATACCCCTCTATTAGGTAAACTGCCAAGTTCTGTTTGCTTCCTGGGTTTGTCCCATAGCTGCAACGCACTTCAGCACCTTCACGCATTGTAATTCCTCCACTTCACACTTTAAAAAGTCAAAGAAAAAAACACGCAACTTGCAGATAAAAGCATTCGATCCCCTCCTGCCACGTGCCAGCCTTTGCTATCCGCGCAAGCTGAGCGGCGGAGGCCGCAGGAGGCATCTCTCTGCTCTCGGGTTCGGTGCAGAGCTCAGCACAAAGTGGAAGCAAAGCTCCGCACACGCAGTGAGCCCGTGAGTCGGTGCCGCTCCGGGGCCCCGGGCAGCCACAGGTGCGACGGGGCGGCAGGAGTCCCAGAGCCAGCGCGGACGAGCCGCCGGGGTGGCATAACCAAAGCAAATCCCTCTCGGGAGGACGCGGATCCGGGCGAGCCCTGCCGGACCGGGCTGATGCCCCACGGCCCGGCCCGGGCGCGCAGCCGCGGGCAGCGAGCGGCACCGGGAGGCCGCGGCACCGCCGACAGCGGGGCTG
>VYZQ01008530.1:1854-11913 GCA_013400655.1 Mystacornis crossleyi
CAAAACAAAACACCAAAAAAAAAAAAAAAAAAGACAAAAACCAAACCAAAACAATTAAAAAACCCAAACCCAAAACAAAACAACCCAACAAGGGTATAGATATATATAGTAATCAAAGGAACTGCTTCCAAAACTTCACATAGATCCTTTCCACCACTCTGGCCATGCTAATAACTTAGGCTTAACATTCCAAATTTAACTACACATTACAGTGAAACAATGAAGCTGTTTCAAAGCAGAATGTGCTCACTACGTACCATCCATTACACATCCTACAGAGCTAGACCTGTGCACACCATGACCACATCATAAATCTAATTTCTGCCATACAGAGATATAATTAGTAGAAATCTGTCAATACCAGGTGGAGGTCATCCCCTTCAAGCCAGTGAGTCCAGCCCCTGTTCTTCTTCTCACCAGTCTGGACACAGACAAGTTTGTCATTTTCCCAGGTAACAAGGCTCTGTAGAACAGGGAACAAAAAAGTGTTTTTGCGTGTCTGTCTCAGGTCTGCAAAATACTTGTAGAAAATGTGCATTTTCCTGGATAAAAGAGGACCTAGATGTTACTCCTGAGTGAAAGTGACACTCCTTGTCTGTAATTCAGGCTCTTACTGCTGTCTTGCACTACAAATATTATACTTGAAACAACTTCTGCTCAAGTATCCGGATTGATCGTGGCATCTGAATTTTGTCACAGCCTCTTATATATTCACTCTTACCTTGCATTTTCTGTTATCCAAGCCTTTATTATCTTCCTCAAACTCTTCTCCAACTTTGAATTCAAGTGAATAATCTCTGAATGTGCTAGTGGTATGGATATAGAATGAATCACCATCTTGTTTGATCACTTTCTGAGGCTTCAGCATTTTTGCTATTTTGCGTGTTGCGAAGTCAATACCTTGGACAGGAGGCAAAAATGTCAGAGCTGTATTGATCACCAGCCATTCTGGCAGCCAGGACTTAACCTTTATTACTACCAGCATCCTTTCTTAGGTAGTTTGACCTTACTGCTATGCAGCATTTTGTTGTTTTACTGGAACCTTTCGTTTTGTTTAAAGCTGCATGTTACACAGATGAAGTTGTCCTCTGGTACTTTTTACTCCTTGAAAATCAATTTAGTCAATTGCTGCACAATTCCTATGCGAGATTTCCAGGACTTTGAGTCAGAAGGCTCCTGGAGAGAGCTGGCTTCCCCCACAGAGACACCCAAGCTTGGTTTCAGACTTAACCCCCACTTAGCAAGAGGTTAATGCCTATTCTCATCCTTTGTCAGAGGAAAGGCAATGAAAGAATTAACAAGAACTCTCTGCACTCTATACCTTAAATAGAGTGAAATGAAGGACAGTCCTTAAAATTCAAGAAGACCCGTATGGGAGAGGGAGGAAGGACAGAATCAGGTATTTTCACCTACCTAAGGCCACCATATAACCTTCAAAGTTGTCATTGCTGACAAGGTTCCAGGTTCCACTGAAATCCACAGGCATTGCCAGACAGTAGAAGGAAGATCCAGTCAAAATGCAAATGTAGTTTTCTAGCCAGGCCTTTTATAAGGCAGCCTGTGGGTGGGATTACATCCAGGGCCTTTCTGCTGGAGAGGAAGGGTGCTACTGCTGAGCCAGTGGGTCAGAGGATATTTGCAGAATGGCTTCAGCTGTGTTGGAGGGAAAAGTTCACCTTCTCTGAAATATTTGTGTGGAGCAAATGTTAATAGCTCAAGAGCCACAATGCAAGCCAAAAACTGGTTTAAACCACTTATGTCCCTCTTGTATACTTTAAAGGGACTGATTTTTGTCATTACTAACATTTCCTGCATGTTTATTAGATCTGGGACTTTATGATCTGAAATCCAGGTATTTGTTGCAAAGGTCACGTACCCTTGTAAAGACATGCTGTACTTGAACAGACAGGGATTGACTCTTAAACTGTGGATAGTGTATCAACAAATTTTAAAGCAATACCTATAACACAGAGATAAGAATTATATCATGTTGGTTTATGTCTGGAGTGAATAGTAAGCAGAATTAAAAAAGTAATCTTGTGTATATAGATGTAGCTCCTGCCTTTGCTTCCTGTTCCTGACACATAAAGGAGAGCTGATACAGGAGCTGTTCCCACTAATGCTTTATTAGATGCTACACATTGTGGCAGAGCACGTAGGCAGTAGAGCACATGATGCAGCAGATAAGCTTCAGTGTTGGAATTCACCTTCAGCAAAGAAGTGATAGAAATCCCTGATGACCCAGCAATGTGTTTGAAAAGTGAATAAAAAATGCTCGACTTTGGAGAGAAAGGACATAGGGAATTTGTAAGTGAGGAAATAAGGGATTTAGAGGTGAGGAAACACATCTATACCTAACTGCATTTATTTATTTATTTACTGCCTTGTATTAGGCTGAGTAAGATGGATAATATTTCGCAGAGGAGTTTCCCCAAACTTTAGGTCCATTTTTGGAGCTGGCAGTTTGACCCATATGACTCACAGAATCATGCCAGTAGGAACTCAGGACGTCAAAGCTTGTTTCCTGTTTGCAGCTGGATATTGTTCTCTAACCTACATTAAACCACGGAGGAATGAAAATTACTGTTTCCTCTGGACTCAAATAGTAACATTTCACCCACAATTTGGTGTTACGAGGTTATGGTAGTAGAGCATTGTTGCAATGTTACTGACTCTTGCAAGCAAAGAGAAGTCAGTACTTGGTAAATCCTGTGTCAAAGCCCAGATATAACATTTTAATTTAAATTATGTAGATAATCTGGGGTGTGGTCCTTCTTTCTGTAAATCAGTACTGAAACCTCACACAAAGACCTCTAAAGGGCACTAGGGTTACTCTTCCAAGCTTCAGCCACAGAATGGCCTATGGAGCTTCTAAGAACTGCCGATTGCCCTGGCCACGTCTGAACGTTCATTTCTTTCTCCCTTCAGATTTCTTCTTTTATTTTTGTGGAAATATTTTTTCTATTTCCATCCTGGTTGCTGTGAAGCACTGAGCACCTAACACATTCCCTTAGGGATGTTGGCCTCATTACAGAAGCAGATCAAGTGGGTCCTGCTGCTGTAGCAGCATTAATAAAGTATTTTGAGTCTAAATGACACATGTAGTGAGAGGCCCCTGTGTTCTCTTTAAGGCCTGACAAGAGCCCACTCCTGAAAGTTTTACCTGCCTGACACCCTTGGTCTGCCCCAGCACTGACTGTGGTGCTGGTGTTTATAACTGACTGGAACAGGACATGGCCAGTGTGCAGTTACTTCTCGTGCTGCAGCAGGCAGGTTCCTGGATCCCACCAGGAAAACAAAGGATCCATACCAAGCAGTCAGTCATGACTGTGGAACATGTCCCTGGTTCTAGACTTGCCCAGCAGCATCTTGGCCAGCTGCCTGCAGAGTCTCACACTCAGCGGGATTTGTTGATCTGAAAAACGTGACCAGAGTCATCTTGTGGAGATCCCATGAAAGAGCTGCTGGCCCAGGAGTGGCTTGCAAACCTTGGCATTCTTAATAAGGCACATAACCCAAACAAAAAGGGGATAGCAGCAAAAAAGGGAGGTAGAATTCTACCACCACAACAGTCACAGTGCCTCTCTAGCTTATGTTCGCATAATACAGACTGTTAGATTCAAAACCAGATTTCTAGCAAAGAAAAATATTTCACTTATGATCAGTATTGATATCCTATCATGTTGTCTCAACTCTAGCAACAGAAAACAATTCTGGCTATATATTCTACTTATGGCTCAAAATTAAAAGATACTTTATTATTTGAAATAAATGTATTATTTTTAATAAAGGGACAAGTGTCTAAGAATCAGTGCAATGACACTATTATTAATTTCTATCTATTAAATCAATGGCTTTAAACCAGTTTCTGAGGTAGGTTTGTCCCTCCATCAGAAACAATACTGAACTTAACATTACAGCCCTGGAACCATGAACAGAAAAGTAAAGCACAAGACATTTCTGGAACCAAACTGCATGACAGCAACTCAAAGGCAAGCAGCTTAAAGCATGCTGTACCTAGCACCACTTCAGCCAGGAAGAAATTCCTCCCTTCCAGGATAGAGCGAAATAATTTTTTGAGGTGAACTACACGTTGACAATTCAAACGGAAAAAAAAAAAAAGTTACACAGATTTACTCTAAGTAAATGGTATATCTTGAAACCAGATAATTCTGTTAAGACACTGTAAGTTATTAAAAATATTTGTGTTGTTGTTTTATAAACAGCAGAGCAGTTCAAAACTAATTTCAAGCAGTTTTAAAGTAATCAGAACATTTTCATTTGTTTGCTTATATATTTACAGTTTTCATACACTGATGTGAATTCTTATACTCACTTCAGTGCACTGGGACAAAACGTTTAAATGTGAAAATCTTGGAAATTATTTGTCCAATTATAATTATTTGTGTAGGTCCAATCACTGAGTGCACCAAACCTCATCAGTAACTACCGATGTACAGCATTAGCCCACTATTTACCTAAGAAACCCCCAACCCAACCCCGGAAAGCACACTTCCCTGTACTGAAGGTAGTTTTTTTCACAGCAGACAGTAAGTTAGTTGTTCAGTGCCTGTGGGTCCTTGGAGCCACTGGCATATTTCTCTAAGGGAGCCAAGACCACCCCAGCATTCCTGTCCTCGCTCTCCGGGCTGTACAGCCTGTGCTTCTCGATATAGGCCCCAACGTCGTCAGGCACCAGGTATCGAATGCTCTGGCCCCTCCGCAGGGCTCTCCGGATCTTGGTGGAGGAAATATCATTCGTGATCCATTCTTCCACAAGGTGAATGTTATTCTTATGTCTCCACAAAATATCAGATTCGTAGATGAATTTCTGAACATTGCTTCCAGCCCTACTGATACACACAAGGCCGTGTTTCTCCACAATTTCAGTGATGTCCTCCAACTTCCACAGATTGGGGATCCCAAAAGATTCCAGCACGTCACTTCCACAGAGCAGTTTAACCTGTGGGACACCTTAAAGAGAAAATTAAGTGAGAAATAGGGCTTGGTTTAGGCCACCAGATGTTAGCAAACTTGACAGGGACATTTAATTTCTTGGGTCTCTCTCTCTGTACCTTTGGTTAAGATGAGACAATGGAATGAAATTTAAAAAAAGATTCAGAGTATATAATTCATAATTAGTAGCCTCCGTACAGGATTTTTCTGAATAAAGGTTATGGGAGTCCCTTCATTAAAGGTATCCAATGCCTTATGCTGTGGAATCTAAGGGAATAAAGTTACTGAGTGACATCAGAACCAAGAGCTACCGTAAGTTACTCATCAGTGCAATTCTCTTGAAATAACAAGGATCATTAACCATTTCATTTGCAAACAGACTTAACTTTTTACAACTGGACTCTGATTTTTCTTTTTAATGGGCTCATGCCTATTTGGCTCCTGTTTTCTCTTCCGTCCCAGTTTTGTTACGGGTACAGCATCCTGCAGACTATTAGTGACATCAGCAGATAAAAGCTTTTGATGATGATACCTGCAAAACAGATTTTAGGTATTTTAGAGACGTAGGAGAAAACTGGGATAGTATGGCCTACTGAAGAACCTATCTCTACTTCTCCCTGCAGTACTTTCACAGACAGGCCAACTGAGAGCTGTCCTGCAGAAACAAGGACTTGTTAGAGCTTGGTCCTGTGGTGGTCAAAGTGCAAAGATTTCAAAGCAACAAGGTTGGTTTGTTTCTTTTTAGTAAAAATTCATTTTAATAATAACAACCTCAGTAAAGTAGCAATGACTGAAAGAGTAAAAACATAATACTCAGAAAATACTCCTTCAGACAATTCTCATGCCAGTCTTTAATACACAAATGGGCAGCCCAGCACAATCATGGTCAAAGGAGGGAAACTTGTGTAGCATGTCTGCCCTGCTCTAGTCTCTGTTATTCCCCATGAATACCCTCTCAGCACAAAAACTGAATAATGCCTAAGAAATTATGTATCCTAAAAATTGTTCACAGGCTCATTTTCGGTATGTTTAGGGCTAATGATGCAATCTTTCATTTTCAATGTTCATACTGTGATAAAAACCGTATTATAATATTGGCTTTCCGCAAATATTAAGTGAACGCTATATATATAATGTTAAAGTAGTTTGCTATAAAGATATAGTTTTTTTGTAACAAAAACTAATACCTTTATTTGGGTTATTAATAGTAGTAAAACAGCTGATACAGTTATGCTTGTGGTAATTGAACTGTCTGCTTGGTTGGCTAACACCCAATGAACGCACAATGAAGACCCCTGGCAACTATCAGCAACTACCCTCTGCAAACACCGTGCACCAAAGCTCAAGCTGATAATAAAAACTGACCAAAACCACAGCCAAGAAATGCACAGGCTCTAAAAAGGCAGACCCGAGGAGGAGCCATGCTAAACAGTTCCTAGAACAGGTAACCTAGTCTGGGGGGAAGTTTGAATATGTATAATTGTTTATGAATATGCATTAGTAAAGGTATGTAAAGGGTGTCTCCACAATAGCAGGGGTGCTCTTGGCTGAGAGCCAGCGCTGAAACTTTTGCTTTATTGTTTTTGTCCCTTATTGTCTTTTTATTAAAACTTTTTAATTCTCACAGGAGAGTGAACCTCGTTTTTCACAATATCAATAGTACTTTCAAATTCAGTGAATGTTCATACGATTTGGGGTTAGCCTGCAATTATCCCAACCTGTTAGAGTTAACACCATTCCTAATCCTTCTACAGGTTCATGATTTAGAGCTTGGCTGAAGAATACCTTAAAACTTTGAGTGTTTCCAACCACTCGCTCTGGCAGCTTTCCCAATCATCAACTTCCACCCAATCTGAGTTTTTTGTAGCCAGTTTTGCCATAGTCACTCGGTGATTCGCACTGATCAGACCTTTCTTCTTATATGCATCACCCACTGGTGAAATGATGCCTTTGATTACTTTGTATTTTCCTGTGGAAAAAAACACATCACACAAGAACATCAGAAGTGATTGAGCAGATGTTACTTCCCCTGCATTATATTTAACCTGTGACATAACCATTATCCAGTGCAACGGCAGCTGATAGCCAGCCCTGTGGAAAAATACAGGGCACTTACGCACTGTCAGGGCAGCACAATGAAAGAGTTAGTAAGATATATTAGAAAGATATATTTCTATAAACTACAAACCCCGTGCTTTAGCTCATTAAAATCAGTAACACATTAAAATAAGCAACACATACATGAGTTCTCTCATAATGGCCTGCATGGTTTTGTGTAAGACAGAAACACATACCAGCTTCAATATCTAACTAGCATTTGCAAAAATATCTGTCACTGTCAAACAGGCATTCATAGACACAAAATATTCACCTTAACATGTGTCTGGTTATCGAAGCTATTCTGAATGATACAAATTACCATCCTACCTGTTTCATGGAGGTAGTCTTTAGCCAGCTCAAACAGCCTCAGGTGCATGTTGGTGATGGGATTGAAGGACCCACAGGCCAGCAGTACCACTTCAGTCTTCCTGTCAGGATCTTCCATAGCCATTCCTCACAGGCACGGAGCCAAGCGGAGAATGCTGGTGCCAGGTACCAGCCACTACAAGAAATGGGATTAAGAAGGAGTTAGTTACTTACTTGTGCTGCCAATAAGCAGAAGATAAAATGTCAAGATCAAATTGAATGCTGTATTTTTCTTCCATCAACACCTGGCCTGTGATGGTTTATGTGACACTGTACGATACAAATTTTAAGTGATTAAGATACAAAATCACTGCAAAGAGGCTGCTTGCCCAGAGAGGATGGCATACGGCCCACTCTGAAGAAAAGCAGCTCATGCTTTTAAACTTCATGTGGAGAGATTATCTGTCCTGATTGCAGGACAAACTTTATTAGAACTTTGCACCTTTTATAAGAAGCCAGTGACAATCAACTGCCAAGAGACACGTGGGCAGGGAACTTCCTTGTTAAGTAACTTCCTTCTGGTGCTTATAGGGAGAAATAGAACATTCCTAGTCTTGCTTCTCTAAATTGCAGAAAGCCTTTCCAGCATGATCTATAAAATCAATATTGTGTCACATATTGCATTGTATTCAATTTTGGAGGAGAACAGTGCCAATATTTCTTCATTCAGGATTTATTTACATTTTCTGAAATATAAAATCTAAAGGGGGCATAATTTATATAATTCAGCAATTCAGGTATGTGGGAAGAGAGTGCTATGGTCTAAACATGGGAAAAGTCAGTCTGCTTTGTGTTGCAGCAAGTGTTAGGTGTACCAGCGGAAAAGGTGAGAGAAGAATAGTGAATTAACAAAAGTTTAGTAAAAACTGCAATTAAATACTGTGGGTTTTCCCCTTTTCTAAAGTACCAGAGCTCTGTTCCAATTCTGAGCTTCAGTTTCAGAAAGCTGCTTAAGAATTGCTGAAAATAAGGAAATTTCACTATTTATCATTTAATTTCTCCTCACACCTCACACACATTATTGCTTCTGTGTTCTTTCCTGAGAATATTCTGGCTTGACAAAGATGTTTTCCCTTAGCCTGGCCTAACAAAGGAGAACTGCAATGGGCCGTTCTGCTGTTGCTGTTTGCAAGATGTGAGACATCCTGAGGAGCACGGAATTGTCTGCCATTGTTTCTACGGCAACATCACCGCCTGGAGAAGTCCCACAAGGTCACACTCACATTCTGTCTGTCTCCCTTACAGAGAGGCTGAGTGATGTTCACAGCAGCCGCAGCACTGAGACACCATCGCAGCCAAACCTCGTAACAGTGACTGTGTCCTAACATCAAACAGCCCGCAGATAAAAGGAACACTTGCAAGGCTTCATATTTTGTAAGTGTTAGTACTTTCCTGTGCTTTCAAGAGTTTCACAAACTTTTAAAATATTCTTTGTTACTGCAGAGTAGCTCAGCTGTGGAAGGACTGGTGGTACTTGAAATGCAGCCTTCACAGGGGCATGGCTAGGAGAGTTACTATGGGAACAGGGAGGAGAGGAATTAGACTGCCTTTGTAATGCACAAATCCTACTTTCAACAGAGTAACTCATGCTGCAAAACTGAAAAAAGATTGATTTTTTTTCCCCATAAAAAAGTACAAAAGAAGTAAAAAATTTTAAGATGAAAATATAGAGTGCCTTTTCAGGAGTTAGTCAAATGTCCCTTTCCATGCTGCTAATTTTACAGTTTATAGAAACAGGCAATCACTGTCTCATAAATTCACCTTGCAGCATTCCATATTGAGAATATACGTAGAATTTCATAGTTTCCATATGCCCTCAGTCTCCTAATTTGCACTGACACCCTCTGGGTAAAATGAGAGATATGTGACATCAGAGGTAATCAGTGACATGATTGCCTTCACTCTCATCTTATAACCACCACAGCACCATCAGAGCTGGGATCTGCTTTCTATGGAACCACCTTCACATAGCTCTAAATTTTTGGGAAAAGCTATGCAATTTGCACATCCCAGGAGAGGTAAAAAAGATGATGATCAGGGATGATCAAAGCCCAGACGCTGTCTGAGCTGTATATGGAACTAAGCCTATTCTTATTGGATAATAAAAGTAAAATGGCCTTCACTGAGGTTTTCTGTAAGTGTAGGACATACATACTGGATAATTTTCACTTCTTCTGAAGGAAAAATGAGGAGCTCTCTGATGTACTCCTTACATACATGCTTACACGTAATCTCATCATCCTTTTACATAATCCTACCAGTATTTAATGCATACTGATCGCAGTCCTGCTAGTGCTTAGCTGGACTGGACATGTATTTGCGCTAAAAGACACCAAAATATGCCTACAGCAGGTCTTGGGATAGCTCTGGAGCCCAACCTGCCAGTCAGCTTCCAGGGATAAGCAGGTAAGGATGCTTTGCTAAATCTCATTTATGTTTGAGGCAAATATCTGTCAACTATGTTTATATATCGGTATATATTTAGAATACAAGCATGGTGTGGGCGCCGCTGGACGCTTCGGTAACACCCCCCCGCAGCTCCCCGCCCCCGGGGGCCTGCACGGGGGTCGGGTCCCCGCCCAGCCAGTCCCCCCAGCCGCCGCCGCCCACCCCCGGCGGGCCCCGCTCCCCGGCCCC
>VYZQ01008537.1:0-48711 GCA_013400655.1 Mystacornis crossleyi
CTGGTTTCTGTTGTTTTTTTTTTAAAAATGCAGTATTTCCTATGCCTATTGCAGGGTCCTGAAAGGATCGCTTATAACACAGTCTTTTCCTAGCTCAACAAACAAACTGTAATACCCAGCTTTAAAAACTGAAAAACCTCAATCTTTCAGGTGTTAACAGTTCAAACAAAAGGTCAGGTCTTAAAAGGTGAGGTTATTCTGTTCTATTTGCTGTAATTTGCATAGATACAATGCAGGGGAGACTTTTCTTTATGCTAGGGGAAACAAGGAATTTACATCAAAGAGAACTGAAAGGTGTTCTGTAAGTTCACAGAGCAAGAAACTCCTTTGGTCTACATATCTGGATGGAAATCTCATGAAAACAGGCTCTTCCATAACATTTCCAGTCATTTCTAATCCTAGCTGTCTCAGAAACATCAGAGTGATAACATTTCTCAAGTTATTCCAGTAGCCCTGGTTTTGGTCAAACCCAGGAAGCATGTAAACTTCACAAACAAACAGAAGTCTGACAGACAGAGGAAGCCTCAGAAGAAAGGCTTACTTCAGATTTAGTTCATATATGGGTAAATTTTTTTATAATATTAATAAAGATGCTTTGTACTTTCATCCCAGGATCATGGGATACCCCAAGGCCTAGTCTCTGCTCCAATTTTTAAACTATGCAATTCTGTAAACCCAGACCTCCTTATTGCTATGGTTAAATCTACTTTTCCAGCTGCTCTACCTATGTGAGACATTTTGTACTAACACAGATTATCTTGTTTCACTGAGCCAAAATAAAGCTCTATTTGGGGTAGGCTGCTGTGGCTGGAGGAGAGAACTATTTCAACATACACATAACTTCCCACCAGAAGGAAAAGAATAAAAATATCATATGCTCTTCTCATCCTGGGCTGCTGCTTTTTTTTTTTTCTTTGCTGTGATCCTTTCTCAAACAGCAGTGCTGCAGGAGGTGATGCTTCATGTGCCCTTCTCTCCTCTTTGCACATACCTTATCAGTAGCAGACCCCAAAGACGTCATGTCTGCTTATTGTTGTTTGATTTCATTCTTCTTTCATGCCTTAATTGGGAGTTTAGAATTCAGTTCTCTTTTTGGTATTTCATATCTTACTTTTACTCCTTTTAAACTTTTTTGAACCTTTGCAATCAATCCACTTGCTTCACAGTAGAGCTCATGAAGCCCTAAGACCTGAAAACACTGGCACGGCATTAAACGATCAAGGAACTCTCTTTGTCTTGTTTTTTCAGAGAGTGGAGTTCAATATGGCAGATGCTGTGACATTCAGTAGCAGTCACATGGAAACATTAATAACACCTTTTCTGCATTTTTACCCACCAGTTTGTGATTTCATTTAGGAATTACATGATTACAAAGGCAAACAGTGTGTCAAGCCCACATCAGTCCAGTCAAGATAGAAGAGAATTGCTTACACAAAATAATCTTGACAGCTTGTGCTTCACAGCAGTGTTCCTTGTACGTTTAAAGAGAACAAATTGCAGTCTGCAGCTCAGCATTGAATTTGCCAATAATATTACCAGTCTAAAGAAAGCTGAGATGTTTGTTGTTACTCAGTAGTATTGTTTGCCTTGCTCCTAGACTTGTCCAGTCTTAAGTAAGAGCAGAAAACATTGCCAGAAGGAAGAATGTCATGCAGGCCTCCAAAGCACAAATATTCCAAAATCAAGGAAGTTTGTTTGAAGTGCCTTCATGGAAGTATAGAGAGACAGTGCTACAAAGGAGAAACAGTGCTGGTCTGTGAGCAGATCAGGAGACTGGGTCCATGGCTATAGAAACACTTCCCCTGCAAAACCTCTTTGATTCCTTTTGGCTTCAGCAGACAAGGATGGATCTGACCTCTCAGCAGGGCACTGCCTTCTAGCCCATCATGTCACTTCTCACTCTTTCATTCTTCAAGACCATCGAATGCATTTACATGTTTAGAAGTAATATGCTTGGTACGAGGATATTCCCCACTCTCATGAGTGAAAGCATTTTTTTGAGTTTTGGGCTTATTGCCCATTTAAGATGGCATCGGGAGTCATCTGACTCTTTGAATGGCTGAGGATTCCTCATAACAAAGAAACAGAAGCTAGAGTTTGGGAACTACCAGCTATAGGCAAAGCAAGTGCAAATAAAGGAATCTGAACCTATTAACAGTAAGTAAATTTTCCACTGGTAGTTTGCTGTTAAAGTATGAGCCTAGTAGTGCTTCTAGAGCAGATACTTGAACTCCAGGCATACCTTTCCAACCTAGAAAATCCAAGCAAGAGAAGGAAACATGATCCCATTCCCCCTTGAGGTACCTGCTCACTCCACAGATGCTAAAACAGACCTCTCAAAGATCAGTGCATTGGTGTCAGCCACAGATATCCTCTTCTTGTTGCGTCTCACTCTGGTTTTGATCCAGACTCAAGCAGATTTCAGTAGCAGGATGGTCATTCTCAGCAGAATCATGCCTGAGCTGTACCCACGCCCTGGGGCAGCTGGCTGGCCTCAGAGGCAGCCCTGGGCATTGCCGCCAGCCAGTGCTCCTGCTCGCAGCCAGGCACAGCCCCATGCACAAACAGCCCTTCCCTTACTGTCACTCCTGGTGGGTGCTTTCTGCTGGCAGTGTTTGTGGCTGGCTCTTCCCACTGGCCAGGGCTGGTGCTGGCTGCCCTGCTAATTGCTCTTAGCTAGTTGTTCCAACAAGGTTTGTTCCCAGGTAATCTTTCCCACCACGTATTTGCTGCTTTGCTTGTTGATTTCCTGGCTGCTGACCTGGTTTGCAGAGAGGCTCTCACAACAACCCCTGCAGTGGATCAACATGCAAAATCCATAGACTCCTCACTTCAAAACCAGAGGAAAGCCCTTCAAGATTCTGTCCTCTGAAACTTAAACACTGTCCAGCACCATCCTTCCCCAGTGTGAAGAACAGTAACATACTTTCTACCTCTTAAAATCTGATTGTTCATAAAAGAAGTGGTCCCTAACTAAAACAAACAAACAAAAAAATCAAATTATATTCTCACTTCAATTTATTCCATTAGCCTCTTCCAGACTCATTCCTCTAACTTTTGAATACGTAGCAACTGAGGGTACGTCCGTCTCACAGTAATCAGGGTGTCTCCTCTACAATCAAGTCAGCAGACTTATACAGTAAGTTTCATTGCCAGCATTAATTTTGGTGACTTAGCTTTGATCAGTATTTTTCTATTGTTATGCTCTTCTCCTAATGATGTAATATTTTTCCGTACTTCAACAACCTTGAATAAAGAGCATTATATATGTGCAAAACATTACCAGAATTATACATCTCTCATTCAGATAATAGTTGAAGACATTTTTCTAACTGTGAGCTAAATTTCTTTTGCAGATTTAAAAACAGGCTTCCAATGTGTAACTTAACCATTCTTTCCTTCAAAGTTTTCAACTTTTTTTCCAAACTACAAGTCACTAGAGAGTGGATTCTCCAGCTGCTTCAGCTGAGTACCAAAACTTGCAATGGGAGTGTCTGCTTTTATCTGTGAGAGAAAGAGAAAAATGGGCAGAATTCTACATGGAATTTCACAATAGGTCTTAAAAAGCAAAACTTTATGTCCAGACCACAAGAGGGAACAGAATGAATTACAGCAAAACTCCGGTAAGAGACTAACAGTTTGCAGAAAACATGTACATCACTAAACACTAACTAATCTGTCAGGCGTATCAAGGAAAATCAAAGCTTATTAAAACATGTACAGATTAGGAGTCGATAAAAGTGTTGAACAGTGTTAGACACGGAACAGCCCACTGGGGAATTTCCATGAGAAACACATCAATTTGGTAACAATTCCCCATCAACAAATATTTTTTGAAATCTGCCAGCTGGCCAACTTTTAATCCATTTAGTGTGTGCTACACTCACATTTTAGCTGCTATGGGAGTAAACCAAGTGACTGTGCAGGAATATACCTATGCTAAATCTGAACTATTTTGTTTATTAACCTATATGTGATTTCCTCAAAAATCAAAATAGTAGAAAATCTTTTTCCACAAAATCATTTATGGTGGGTTGACCCAGACTGAATGCCACGTGCCCACCAAAGCTACTCTATCACTCGCCTCCACAAGTGAATAGAAGAGAGAAAATGTAAAAAAGGTTACTGACTTAAGGACAGGGAGACATCACTCACCAAATACCATCACAGGAAAAACAGACTCAAACTGGGGAAATTAAGTTGAATTTATTACTAATCAAAATAAGAGCAGAATAATGAGAAATAAATCTTAAAAAACATCTTTCCCCCATCCCTCCCTCCTTCCGGCTCTACCTCCTCACCCTCAGAGGCGCAGGGAGACAGGGAATGAGAGTTACACAGTTCATCACAGGTTGTTTCTGTTGCTCTTCAGGGAGAGGAGTCCTTCCCCTGCTCCAGTGTGGGGTTCCTTCCATGGCAGGCATTTCTTCATGAACATCTCTGATGGTCTGCAAATCTTCATGAACTGCTTCAGTGTGGGTCCCTTTCCACAGGGTGCAGTCCTTCAGGAACAGGCTGCTCCTGCGTGGATCCCTCATGGGGTCACAAGTCCTGCCACCAAACCTGCTCCAGTGTGGACCCTTCTCTCCAAGGGTCCCTGCCAGGACCCTATTTCCCAAAGGTTCACAGCCCTCTTTCAGGCATCCACCTCTTCTGGCGTGGGCTCCTCCATAGGCAGTGGGTGGATCAGGGGGCGCAGCTGCCTGACCATGGTCTGTGCCACGGGCTGCAGGGGAAACTCTGCTACAGCACCTGGAGCACCTCCTGGCCCTCCTTCCTCACTGACCTTGGGGGCCGCAGGGCTGTTTCTCTCACATATCCTCACTCCAATCTTCTCTGGCTGCAATTACTTCTGTGCAATACCTTTTTTGTTTCCCTTCTAAAATACGTTATCACAGAGGTATTACTACCATCGCTGATGGGCTCGGCCTCGGCCAGTGGCTCATCTGTCTCGGAGCCAGCTGCCATTGGCTCTGCCGGACATGGGGGAAGCTTCTGGCAGCTTCTTAGAGAAGCCACCCCTTACAGACCCCTGCTACCAAAACCTGCCCATGCAAAATCAATACACATGTTGATTGGCATCAGGGTATTACATAATTCTTTACTTATTGATCCCATTCCTGCTTTTTGTTCGTTTTACCTGGCAGCGGAAGTTTCCTGAGTTAAATTTCAAATTGAAACACCAGAAGAAAATAAAAACTCTTTTAAAAATAATGGATGAGAAAAAAAGTATTGGCAGAATCTGTATATTAATCTTTACAGAGGATGATCAATACCAACACCACGCTTTGTCCAAGATGGCTTAACAGTAAGAAAATTAGTAATACTGCAGTCAGAGGGCAAATTTTTTCACAGAAAGGGCAGGCCGATCATGTGTCATCAGAGAAGTAAGTTGTGTTGCTGTTTTGCTAGAGTTCCATCATTCATTTTCTGTTCTGTTTTTGCTATAAACTGAACCATGATTCAGATTTTTAGAGATATATTTAGATGATTTTTAACCTGTCCATGAAAGGTGAATTTTTCCATATGTAAAGAAAACATCTTTAGCACTGATTGGGTGTTAATTGTGAGACTGAAGGTTTGAAAAGAGTTTATGACTGTTTATCACAGAATCATTCAATGTCCTGGGTTGAAAGGAACCTTACAGACCAGCTAGTTCCATCCCCTCTGCCATGGGCAGGGATGCCAGCCACTAGATCAGGTTGCTCAGGGCCCCATTCAAACTTGCCTTGAACACTTCCAGATATGGGACAATCCCAACTTCTGTGGGCAGCCTGTTCCAGTGGTTCACCTCCCTCTGAGTAAAGAATTTCTTCCTAATACTTAATCTAACCCTGTCCTCTCTAAGTTTAAAACAATTGCCTCTTGTCCTGTCACTGTCTGCTGTTGCAGTCTGCCCACACAAAAAATCCCTCTCCCTTCTTTTTCTAAGTCCCCTTTAGGTGCTGGAAGGCTACAGTGAGGTCTCCCCAAAGCCCTCTGTTCTCCAGGCTGAACAATCCCAGCTCCTCAGCCTATCTTTGTAGGAGAGGTGCTCCACCCCTCACACATTGAGCTTCCGGGCAGTGATGGAAAAAATTTCTAGAGAATTTGATGCAATACAAAGTCAGAAAGGTGTAAATATTGATTTAGACATTTTCCTGTGCAGCATTCAATATTTAATTTAATGTCAATATTTGGCTTGAATATTAAATATTTAAATAAAGTTAAATAATTAAATAGTTGCTCTGGATTTCAAGTATTATGGCCTTGACCTAGTGAATTCTATGGGAAAAATCAGCATTAAAATTATTTACAGCTTTTTACAAAGTTATAGAAAAAAAGAATGGTAGAGACAGTATTAGAAACGTTGTTATATACAGTCCTAAGAGATTTTGACTGAAAATTTGTGCAGTTCAGATCATAATTCCTGCCAGTGTCATTATTTGCCTTTTCTCCCGAGTAGATTATAACATTCTTAACACCAAATAAGAAACTGCATAATGAGGCAGGAGTTAATTGTGTTCTTATACAAATTTAAGAGACAAATATATTGTCTACTTACAACATTTGGTGGGGGGTGGGGGGGGGTGTTTGTTTTTTTTTCTCAGGGCTCTTTAATTACTAGATGTCTTCTGTCCAGTTCCCATCTCTGTTTTGGGAGTCTCCCAGAAAGGCAAAAAGAGATGCTGCTATATTCAAAAAGACTGCAGCCATTCCAGGTGAAGCAATAAGTACAGGAAGGTGAAATCTCTTTTCCAAGGACAAAACAGAATTCAGCTCTCATCTGTTGTACAGTCGTGATCACTGAAGATATTTCACCCATCAAGCAAAAATGAGAGGTACTTGACAAATAGATGTGGATCACTGATAAAATCCATAAAAATTTATGTATATGAATAATCTACCATAAATCAAATAAATTCCTTACAATATGTAGCAACAGAAATAAGGGCTTTTCCTTTCCTTAAAGCCAGCTATTTTTTTCTTCCCAGATATGATACTGATGCTGCTGTTATGGACAATTAACATGAGAGATTTTTAACAACAAAGATTTATAAAAATGAGGAAGGAGTGGGAAAGCCAAAACCCCTTACAGTCCAAGTGATTTGATGTCTGAGTAGTGAATATATATTTATAGTGCTAGAGGATTATCGAGGGAAAATAGCCTGGCTTGTTAACACCTGATCAGAGGGATTCACATCAGACTGATAAAATAAAAAGGAGGATCTTGTTAAAGTGCTGGAAGTTGATGAAATGTTTTGTTACTGATAGTCTCACTCTCAGCAAGACTAACAGTGTTTGTATAATCTAATTATAGGGGAAATTGGATACAAAATGTTATCATTAAATGGCAGACTCAGGATGAGTTAGTGGAAGTTTTAACAGGCTGGGCAGGAAAATGTTGATTAGTAGCACTAATATAACATGAAGGTTTGAGTTCTTACATTTAGGAAATAAAAACTTTAGTTTAACAAAGGTGTGGGGCTCACTGGAGCCATTATTGCTCCTTTTTCTTATAGAAAATATTTAGAAGAGCACTGAGTGAGAATGGGCAGAGGAAATGTTGCAAGCAGACCCAGGGAGCAGCCCAAAGCACTGCCAACTCTGGTTTCCATCTAGACCTTGGAGAAGACACCCTTGCAGCTGCTTACCTTGCTCCTGGAGCCTCACTGGGACCCCAGGCACTGTCCTGGATGTCAGAGTTGGGAAGCTCAGTGGCAACAGTGATCACTCCCATAGTGAACACCCAGCTAAAGAACAGCACCAGCAGAAACCCAGATGTTTGGTGATACCTCAGCCATCCAGGCAGTTCAAGGAGACATGTTTTAGGTGATACTTCACTCAGAGGAAGGGAAAACCAAACAAATGGCTACCAGCTCAGACTCCAAGTGGTACAGCCTCATGTACAGCACTGTGGCCTCCCTGGGAGCTTCTGTGTGCCATCCAGCTGGGACACACTGAGCACTTGCACAGTGCATGTAGGTCGGGATGTGGGAGCTGGGAGTAGGACGGAGTGCCACGTTGATGCCAGCAAGAGCCCTCCTTGGAGGAAGAGCTGCCTGCATGCTGCCCAGCCTGGCCTCGTCACAGGCTTTATGCATTTCCCACAGTCAAGCAGAGGAATCCTTGTAATCTGGGAGAGCGGAAATTCGGGAGGTGTGAGGAAGAACAGAAGATCCAGTGCTGGGCTTGGAAGGTAACTTTGGGGGCTCCACATCCTCCTGGAAAATGTTGCCTGTGCATCAGAGAGAGGCAGGGCTGTCTCCTCTGGTTTCTGGTGGCGTGGTGTGGTTCATGCCCACTACAGAGCTGGACCCACCCCATGAGCCCCAGACAGCATCATCCAGCCAGGGGGAAACTGCCACTGCAACATGTGGCAGCCACTGGAAATGTTCCAGTGCAGCAGAGCTCTCGGTCTGGAAAGTCTGCTTGCACCTGGATCCATAGCAATGGGACTCTGCATCTTTCACTGGGCAAACTCTTCTCTGGGTGTGTTTAATCAGCCCCTCAGCCATCCTGCAGCAGCAGTGATAATGTTATTGTTGACCGACCACAGGAACTGTGATTGCTGTGTCAATCTAAGACTTTGTAGATGAGATCAAGATATTATGATAAGGTATTAAAATCGCTTGAGGTTGTGGAGGAATACATATGTGTGTGTGTATATATATATATATATATATAAAGAGAGAGAGAGAGACATGTATGTTGATTTCAAAGACTGTGTAAGTCAGTGGGGAGTTTCCTATTTATCACCATTAGCTTTAGCTTAAACCCTGTGGGACGGACATTTAAGGGAGCAAGCAACTGGGCAGGGACTCCAGAGACCAGTTTACACAACGGCTTTTTTTCCATTTGCTTCTTAATGACCTCAGACACCTCTCCCTATGACTCAGTTTCCCCATCTGCAAGGGGGGTAAACCTGACCTTCCTTGGAAAAGGATGAAAATGTACAGACAGAAGAGGTGAGATGAGCTGGGTATTCTTATATTGCACATAGTAATAAGAGAAGAAATTAAAAATAAAATATGAGAAACTTAATCCATTTGAGTACATATGTTTCCTTCTGGTGGGGAAGCTGATCTCTCAGAAGAATTTGTTCACTATTACCAGAAAATTTCTCAGCAGCTGCAGAGATTAGTAATCTGCAGCTACGCAGAACTCAAATCTATACTGTCTGTATTCAGAGTGTGCCATTATCAAATTCCTGTTAATCGCTCAGTTAGTGCAATGGTGGTAGCTAAGGCTGATTCACAGCCTCAGACCCTGCCCTTGGTGAACATAAAAAGCAAAACTCTCCTTGCCACTCCTTCAGGAAGCAGCTTGAGACAGGGCTCAGCTAGAAATCAAGCTGGAAAAAGAAGTCTGGGCTCTAATCTAATCAATGGAAACTCTCCTCACCTCTACAAAGCCAGGGTTTAGCCCTGTATCCAAAAATATATACCAAGGATTTTCCAGTGCATGTCTGTGACTTTTTAAGAACAAGCCTGGGTGGGTTTCCTGCAAGCAGTCGCAGCCAGCAGCACCCTCGGCAGCGGCGTTTCTGAGCTTTGTATGAAGTGTGCTCACCAAGGCTTGCAGCTATTGCACTCCTTCAGTCGCATCACAGAGCTGCTGACCTCACAAGTGTATTTTAGAACATTTTTAGCTATGGCCAAGCTAAGGGTTGCTTGGCTGGAGGGCGTTTTGGAAGATAGTGCAGCCAGATGCTTTGAATAACTGAATCAAGTGAATCTCACGTGTTCAATTATATTTCTATTGGTTTCTTCAGCTACTGGGACAGTGCAGGGCAGGACATGAGCTCCAGTCACATAGCTGGAAATGCGGAGAAAGACGCAGGATTCAATAATACCTCAGCTCCGCGCAATCCAGTAACAGGAGTCCTTTGGCACATGAATATTCCATTAATCACATTTTTGGAACCAGGCTGATGATCAGGGAGGGGTTTGTGTTTGGTTGATAGATTTACAACAGGATTTCACTGGCCTTCTATTCTGTGTTTATCTGGCTCTTGCTTCTAGTTAAGCATTCAAAGCAATACTCTTCGGCTTTTGGAATTTGGGGTGATTTTTCTGTCATGGAGAGACACAAAATACAGCTGTTTCTGTAAATCAGGACCCACAGCCCTCTGTTACCAGCACAGACAAGGCCGGGTGAAGGACACATATCACTAAAGGTCAGTGAGCAGAAAAATGCAAATGGAAATTAAAAGCATCAGAATGAAGGTGACAGTAGGGTTCAGGGAATTTGAGAGGAAGGGTGGGCATCCAAGATGCAAGTCACCAAGGCTGACCTCAGACCATGAATGGAAAGATCATCAGAGATGCCAGTAATGAAAGCAGATGGGGATGTGACATAATATTGGCTTCCCAATACATCATTGACTAACTGAATGACCATAAAGATGATTTTTACCACAAAAATCTACAAGTGTCTAAAGACTACAATGACAGTTCTAACTCATTTTGTAGATGACAAATATTAATGAATAACTCAGTTAAGAGCTCCATAACCCTCCACTCAAATTTAAAGCTGCTTGCCCCAAGTTACACAATGAATTGCCATGGTGTATTGTGAAACTTACCCCTTATTTCAATCAGGAGATACTTTTCTCTCCAGTTACTGTAGTAATAATGATGGCTTTGTTTTCTTTATGGTGGTGTTAATCACAAACAGTGGAGTACAAAGGAAACACACTCAATATATGTCAGCAAAATAATAGTAAGATTTAGCAATTTTGTATTTGTTCTTGAAACAAATAAACACAATTGTGAAGATAAGTGATTTGGGAGTCTTTTTTTTTTTTTTTAAAGGATTTTACACTGCTTTCTATCTTAAAAAAGAAAAGCAATGCCTTTTAAAAAAAGATGAATTAGTTTTTCCTGCCTTCTAGCCACAGATGTAAGCCACATTACACAGTACAAATTGCCTAACGTTGATGCAATTGCTGATCATAGTTGTGTTCATCATTTTAAGGAACCAGACCCACAACTTTGATTAGGAGTCACTGAATCCACGAATTCTAAACACTAATTCAGCCTTTGTCATATTATGCTGGAAGTGTGGCTCAGGAAGCCACCTCAGTAACTCTGCCTATTCATTCATTTGGCTTTTATGAATGGAAGCCAGAGATCTGGGGTATGTGTTATAGTGGGGTGGTTTGGTTGTGGTTTGGTTTTATGCTGAACGAAATACTGCTTTTTCTAGCAGTATTCTGTGGGTGTTTATGTGATTTTATAGAGCCTGAGTTCATTCAGATTAGGTCAGGGCATCCTGAATTTGTCTGTAAACTGACCAACATAAAATTACAGAGACATTCAAGAACCACACTTTGGTATCCTTCCATGTGTATTTTATGCAGATAAACATCACCTAAGAGAAGGACAACCAGATTCCACAGAACTGCAGTATCTTTTACTAAATATGGAAGCTGTGATTCTAAAAGTCTGGCTTAATTTACAGAAAATTATGAATTTCCATGTTATTGTTCATTTATTTCATTTATTTATTGCTTGCCGTTGTCAAGCATTTATTTTTTTATTGTTGACATCCGAAATTGAACCCACATCTTTTTAGCAAAAGACAGCTACTTTCCTTCAAACTGTCTGTTTATGAGAGTTTCACCCCATTGTGCAAGTTACCGTGTATTTCACACAAAAAGACAAACTTTATCTGTTTGTTGGAAAAAAGAGCTATTCAGCTATATGAAGGGGCTTATCTAAAAAAATACAAATATGAATCCCTAACTAGACTGCTGCAAAATCTGCTTTCCTTCACATCATCTCCTTGTGTATTTGAATACATATTTACAGATGGAGGCATCTTTCAGGTGATCTTCTCTTCCCTTCTCATTGCTCTAACTCAAAACCAGAGGGTGTTCAGCCTGGCCATTTTCACGTGGGAAGCAGGAAACAAGGCAGAGATTTATCAGCTGTGCCCCACTGGCATTTAGGAATATCAGATATTTTATATAATAATATGCACCATTTTAGCTGAACTGGTTAAATTCTTAATGAAGCAGATTTGGTTGCTGTGAAAGCCAAGGCTGAGGGTGCGAAGGATAAGCTCCTTCTCTCCTAGCTGCCTAAGAATCAGGCACTTTAAAAACAATCCCTCAAGATTCCTCATGAAACAGTCATCCAAACCACCTCAGGAAGGGATGAACAGCCATTGTCAGAGCCTATGTTTCTCTGTTGAAAAGTAAAAGAATTTGAGTGACCATCTTGGGCTCAATATCTAATACTTAGATATACAAAGTTAGCAGAGATGAACTCAAGCATGAGAAGCATATGCAAAAACTACTTAGCAACTTTAAAAATAATTATATAAGTAACACAACAAAGATTTGACCAGATATAGTTTAAAAGAAACTATCACTCTGCTGTAAATCTGTATCTAAAAATTGTTAGAACCAAAAATCTAAGACAAGATGTTTAAAATAAGTGTGACAGGTGTATATTTAGATATCTAAAGAACTGGTAAGGATTTTTTAAAAGTGTGTCTACTGAGCAGAGCCATATGGGCTCAAGGGGAGCTACTAGCATTTGGTGTTTTTGATGTGAAGCTATGTGGTGAAAGCTTTAACTTGACAGAGAAATCTACTTTATGTCATTACTTTTCTTATTATTGATTTTTTCCTAAATTTTTTTTATTGTCCACAACAAAATGATCTTTATTTTTTACCTTGTTTATATTAGAATCTACGGGCAGCATTCAGATGTCCTGAAATCTTGCCTCAGGCGAGACACACAGCCCAGGTGTTCACACTTATGATTGGACAGGCAATTCCTCAGCATCACTACACTGCCAAGGAGCCAAAATTCACCATGCAATCACTTGCAGGTGCTCAGAAACACCCCAGTCTGCAATGACCGTATCTTAATTTTGCCTTTATTTATCTGCGGAGTCTGAACTCTGCAAGAATCTGCAGGAGCACCTTGAACAAGTATGTGTGCCCTGAACAGATCTAATGAATTCTGACAATAAGGGTGGACAGTACCCAGAGGGCAGTTGGTGGAAAGGGAATAGGCCTTATCTCACCAACCCCTTGAATAATACTGGAGCTTTCACTTGAAAATTTCAGAAATCATAATGGATGATTTTTATCTGCTTCAAGTCGCTGATGCAGAGCAGCCCTCTCAAGGAAGAACACGAAAAATGTTAAATGTGTGTATCAGAGAATCAGAGAATCATATAATGAATAACCTTGAAAAGGAAAAGACTGCTAGGATCATTGTGTCCTACTTTCTGCGTCTGGGCATATACCTGTGTGTCCATGGCAGCACTTACAGTGTGTGTGGAAATGGATTGATGTTTAGAGATGTTTTGCTGGGCTTCTTCAGAGTACACAGAGCAAGAAGAGGATGAAGAAACACATTCAGTGCTCTTTAGCTGCCAAGTGATTAAAAATGGTAGATCTATTCCAGCAGATGGTAGATGCCTGTCCCAAGAAACACCACTTATATCAAAGCTGCTTCTGACAGCATGAATCTGGAAACACCTTGAAAGATGGAGGCTCCTGGAGAGCCTTTCGGTCTTATCGTGCATACAGAGAATTGTCCGTAATTACAGAGAGGAATATTTTTCTGTTCTTGATACTGCTAAAGGCTTAGATCTCTTAAACCATAGCCAGTGAGAGGAACCAGCCTAACTTGGGTGATAAAACCCTGCACTACAAGAAAAATGCCAAAACAACAAGAATTCGGAAGACTAAAAATTGAAAATAAAATATAAAAGAGTAGACAGGGAGAGATATTTGCCACCTCCTAAGAAGATTTTTAAATCAAAGGGGAACACAGTGATTAGATTATGGGCCCAGAATGACAACAACTCAACTTTCTCTTTGAACTCGGAGAGGCTCGCAGGATGAAGTGGTGTTCAAAGACAATTCCTTTGCATGAATAATATGGGGGAGGGTTTAATTACCACCTCCTCTCATTCTTCATCTTCTCTAGCCAGAAAGCTCAGGTTTCAGCAGTTTTGTTTCTCACTGACACTGTGGCAGACTGGGGGAAGGGAGAGGAGGGTGGAAATACTACAAGGCTGGGAAAAAAGGGAAGCAGCCAGTGAGCTGTAGCAAAAAGAACAGAAAAGAAAAGAAAAAAGAAAAGAAAATAAAAGAAAAGAAACAAGAAAAGAAAAAGGCACTGCCTCATTCATTTACAAACGAGTAAAAAAAAAAAAAGAGAAAAGAAAGAAAGCACTATCCCACTGATATTTTAAATCTCTGGAAATGGTAGTGTCAGAAATCACAACTCTAGTGTGAAACAATCCTGTGGCTCAAAACTCATCTCACTCAAAAGTGTTACATTATAGCTGTAAGGGAACCACAGTGCATCTGAGCAGAGCTATTTCAAACCTGGTTTCACTCTGGCTGTCAGCTTAAGTAGGGGCTACAACAAATGCAGACCAAGAATGAATAAATCCTAGTGTTCTCCTGTGTAAATAAAGACTGAATTCACGTTGCCTTTATATTTATGTTGTCACTTATCCCCTCTTTAATGGATACAATATTAAGCACGGCTAATGTTATTGGCCAGTAACACCAAACAAGGAGAGAAGTGCGAGTCTGTTTTTAACAGATTTCAAATATTTTCAAATACAGTTGATTTGAGCTCATATAATGTTCATAGCTTAGATCAAAGGTAAGAAAAACTCTTAGTTAATAATAATAATAGTTTACAATCAGCCACGCTATCCCTTGCCGCTGCAAAGCTCTTAAAATATCTGCAATAAGAGTGCCCTCTCTGGACAGAGGAGTAAGCCCTCCACACACAAGGCAGAGAAAGGGATCTGCTGTGTTTCCTTACTCGGAACAGTAAGGATCTGGCTGTGTTTCCTTACTCAAAGCTCTCCCTGTGATACTCAGTGGAGAATCATCTCTTGCTGCTGTCCCCAGCTCCTTTGCCAGCTGAGGTCCTCTGCAACGCCGTGTCCTCGACGCAGCAGCCACACACCCTTCCTGACGTGAAACTCTGCTGTGAGTCAGCTGGAACCAATTCCTGTGTTGTGCAAAGCTCACATTAGGCAATAGCAGCTGTGTGAGGGAGCAGATTCCTCCCAGGCTGCTCCCTTTCCAGTGGTTTCTGACTAACTTACCTCTGCCCATGCCAGGTGTCGATGGGACACCCCACCGCAAGGGAAAGGGTTCATTTGCTCTCCTCCAGCCTCTGTCTTGGGTGGAGGTGAAAGGGAGCAGAGCAGGCAGAGCGCACTTGATTGGATCCACCCAACCCAAGGGCACCCAAGGACAACTGGGACCAGGAGAAAAGGATCATCCCATGCCTGATATCTGAGTTAGCAAATAGATTCAGCCTAGAGTGTGAGCACCACTCTCAGGACCTCGGTCTGAGCTCAGGTTTTCACACTCCATCTTCTCCTGTGTAATGGGCTTTCCTAGAAAAGCACTCCAACACCTCTGCCTGCTCAGCAGAGGTCATATGAAGACTCAGCATATGGACATAGAAGGTTTTGGCCAGGCTGGAGCCCATCCACACTGTGGGAAAGTGCTCTCCCAAACCTCCAGGACTTCCTTAGAGACCTACACGGGCCAAGTCAGAGGCCCACAGGTGCCCATATAGTCAAGAACCATGAGCAGACAGAGAACTGACACTTAAGCGTGGTCTCAGGGCTATTTATACCCTGTAGAGACGGCCTGTGAGCCTCTTTTGTGGTGTGTACAATGAGACAAGCCTAACCCTGCATCACACAAGGTGCTGCTTGGGTGATTATCCCCATCAAGAGGGTGAGAGGGAAGTGGGGAACATTCAGTGGGGCTCCTGGTTTCTGTAGGAACAGAGGAAGACAGAAAGTAAGAAAAATATTTTTAAAAACCCTTTTAGATTTTGCTTCAATGAACAATTCCTCTCTGCTTCTGAGAAAGAACCAGAGATGAGCAAGTGTAACACGTCACCACGAACTAGCTCTACGCACCTCCATACCTCGGGGAATTTGGTTCCTGACTTCATTTACCGAAACAATACCCAGTTGCTGAGGGGTTTGATCAGCCACCCAGAAGATGACAAAACAAATTACACCAGAGGAGTTGGGGGTTCCCAGTAGCAGACACATGCTCAGGATTCAGAGCACTGCACAGCCCTGCCCTCCCTGCTGCAGCCAGCTCGAGCAGCCCACACAGCTGCTGAGCTGCTTTGGGGAAGACCAGCTCCTGGAAGAGAGAAGATAAAGAAAGAGACGTGGACAGATCATCCAAGATTAATGATGGAAAAAAGTGAAAATACTTGTAAGAGGAAGCTTTCACTATGACAGAATCATTATTAATCGCCTGCAACTCCCTGTGACTAAGAGTTGTTAAACTTCATTGGCATTTAAAAATGTAGATATTCCATTACACAGGCAAAAAACAGCTAAGATATTGGGATATGAAAGGGAGATTAACTGCAATGGGCACTTTTTAATTAATTTTAAGAGTATTTTTTCAGAAGTGTTTTTTACCTTGTCTGTTTAACTTCTGGCAAGTTGTGTTTATTTTCTCTATTTTAACATTTTTTTTTCTAATTTGTCACTGTTTTTTAACTCCCATGCTAGTTTCTATGAAATTATTAGAGTGATAGAGAAATTTCCAAAATATTAAGGTATTTCAAGCACTGGCTGAAACAGTGTCCAAAAGATGACTAAAATCAATTTCCTAGCTGAAATCAGCATAGACACAACCCTTAGTAGACATCACAGAAGCAAAACTTGACAGGAAGCAAGCCTTGATGGTCACAGCATCACTTGCTTTGATATGAAGTTGTATTTACAGAATTATCTTTTTCACTTTTTTGTGACCTTTTCTCTTCAGGGTCTTCTTCACAGGTAAATCTAATGTAGCATTTGCACAGCACACCATTTTTTGAACAACATGAGACTGAAATATTTATGGAAAGAAAGACTGGCATTCAGGTTTCGCATCTGTTCAGCTATAAAGGGAGACCATAGAGACAAGTCTTTTGCCTAATGGGGATGATACACACCCTATATTCCAAACTCAGGTATTCCTGACAGATCTCTGCTGAAAGACCACTCTGCTTTTGAGGGCAGAGCTGGCACTGGAACTGTGACAAAGCTGACAAAGCACCAACACATGGAAAACCATTGGCAACCCTTTTTTGGGTTGCCAGTGGACGAAAAGCTCAGAGGAGGGAAGGCCTGAAACCTCCCTCTGAGGCCACAGACACCACACTTGAGTTACCATCATTCTGAGCCTCCTCAGTTCTCATGTGCACCTGTAAACTCCCTTTGAGTGTGCAGGTGGGAGGGTTCTGACATCTTTGGTAGCTCTGATAGGGAACCTGTGATTCTGCCTCCTGAATCTTCAAGCTTGCCTTAAGCTTGCACTGTTTGTCCGAAATGGAGTAAAGGGGCATAAACTCACCTCTTACAAGGCAAAGTGACAGTTCATTGAAACACATGGCCCTCTACTTCCTCTGTAAGAGAAGGACTAGACCAGCTAAGCAAACTCAAAGGCAGGATGCAAGATAAAGGCAGCTTTGAGAAGAAGGATTTGAGGTTTTGGTTTTCCATTGCTCCACTCTAAAAATAACAATCAAACCTCAGGAAGGGGTGAGGTGGCACTCTGTTTTTACGGACTGTGAGTGTTGGTGAACAGATGCTATGGAAGTATCCCTAGCTGAGGCCTGGACTTGAGCTCAAGTCCCTTGGGAATGGCTTTGTAGTTCTGAGGAAGCAATAAAAATGTTACAGGTCTCTTCAATGACTGCTGTTCGCCTCCCTTCACAAATCACCTCAATACGTTCACCCACATTTCTTGAATAAAAGAAACAATTAACATACCTATTTTTTCCTTTGTTATAAGGAATTGTAACTAAAGAATGGATACAAATTCCTGCTGTCCTGGGTACCAGGAGAGAGAAAGCCTTGGTACATCCATCAGCTGGGGACATCAGAGGATGAATCTAGGGAAAAGCCACCAGCTGCTGTTCCAGAGCACTAGGAGGAGGCAGGCTGTAGGTTCAAAAGATCCAGCAGATGTATCCGGAAGGGAAGTGGGGAAAGAAGTGTCTGTTAGCTGTCACCACCCTTGGACCAGAATGCAAAGGGCATAGACAAAATTTTCTCTTGTTCTTTTGAGAACAAAGATTTATGAGAAGGTGTTCCCTAATTTAATTCTGCTTTCCCCATGATTTCTCTGTCTCCACTCAGGATGGGTCTCCTTCCAGCGAGGAGTACAACTCACAAAAATGAAGAAAAACCCTGCTCTTCAAAGGGCTGCAGCACACTGCCATAATGCCGTCATAGCAAGGACATAGCCCCATCTATACAGGCAAGATCAAACAGCATCCTGCAGAGTCAGGATGCTATTGCATTACAACATGATTCTTCCCCATGACAGATTTGGCCAAAAGCCAGGCAATGAAATGGGTCTGCTCAGAGTGAATGGACTTGGGGTCTTAGACAGCAGTTGGAGATTTATGCTTCTGCTGTTGCAGAAATCAAATCAAGATGCTGTTGCCCAGAATTACAGGCTTACCCAGCCATCTGCAGACCAGTGGTGTGAAATTTGTGCCTTGTGTGTCATCACCGTAGCTAAACATCTTGTGTTTTTCTTTCAAAAATGTGTTCATTGAGTTCATCATTAATAATTATTGATAACAGTTAATACTAATCTTCAGAAAATGTGGGAAGGAAAATCCTTTGAGAAAATGCATAGGTGAGCACATCAAAGGATCATGCTGTGCTCTCATTTTCTAATGTAACTGCCCACTCAATGATAGCTTGATAGGAAGTGGCATAGATCTTTTTAGTGGCACTTTGCTGCCCAGGTGTTTTAATGAAAGGCAATCAGCAGGATGTAGCAACGTGAAGTACTGAGCAATGCCCCAAAATCCAGAGATTTTTGTGAAGAGATTTTATCTGTCCTTCTTAATACATCTGTACTCCTGATTTTGATCTCGAAGTCATGGATATACTTAATATTCCTTGCAATATGCAGGATTAATCCATCAATACTGTGGATTAGAGAGTGGAGAGTGAGAGAAATTAGCCACTTAAGGCTTGGTGACTCTTGCAGGACTTGCAGAGGGACTGAGACCCTTAATGCATCTGCGTTAAAGGGGCTTGTGTCTGCTGCAATCTGGAAATTGCCAAATGTTTGCTTTGTGCACATAGGATTGTACACGCTGGAATTTATGGGCATACTCATCTGAGATGAGTCACAGAATATGATAAGCTCAAACCCATTGCAAAAAACCAAACCAAAACAAAACAAAATTGCCAAGGGATATGCACAAAAATATAGATTAGCATGGCCTGAATGAGTGTGTTTGGTTGGGTCAAGTGATAGGTTGCAAGGTCTTAAGCTGCTGTAACATAATTCCCAGCAATCATATGCCTAATATGTTATCATGTCTGTGTTTATTCTAGTAAATGAAATTAATTAGAGTCTATCCACGGGTTCTGAAGGGTCATGTTATGGTTTGTGTTCTCATGACTGGACTGGAGCCTGCAGCTCCAGGTTTGGGATAGTAGGGACCACCTGACCTGCTGTCAGATGAGCATATTCAAAAGGAAAAAAAAAATTCTTTCTTGACCTCAGCAAGCTAAAACCTCTGCAGGTGACATTAAATGTCATGGGAGGACAGAGGCCTCTCATGAAGTTACTTTCAGACAAAGGACTTTTTAAGTGTCAAGTCCAGAAGGACGCAGAGTTTCAGACAGACAGCTGACAGAGGATGGCATGTTTTACCACTGGTCACAGAATATGAGCATTTGCAAAATCACTGTTTAAATAACTGTTTAATGGTGGATTTGGCAGTGCTGGGTTAACAGTTGGGCTTAAATATCTTTTCCAACCTAAATAATTCTATTTATTTATTATGCTAAATTGTGTGTTTGCCTGCACAGTCCATTGTGTAATAAAATCAGTAGTGTAAGCTATGTTTAACATCTAGAAACAGGCACATGACAGGAGCACCAAAGTTACTGTAATAGTCAGATCAGTGTGTGTCCTCCAGCCACAGTGAGGAAAATCCACTCACTGAAAAACAGGAAGATGCAAGAGGGAAATGTCACTTCAGCCAGGATACTCCTTTAAGAGTCAGTCCACAGCATAACACAAGAGCTCTTCATCACTTTAGGAAGATGCTGACTTTTTGGAAAGATCTGGGGAAAACCATCCAGCCTTTGCACCACTCCCCTCCTGCCTAGGGGTGCTGTTCCCTGCATGGGGGGTCAGAGGCACAGTGGCTGCCTGTAGCCCACAGTGGCGACGGGGTAGCAGGGCTCACAGCTCTCCCTGACAGATGTACATGGAAGTTCACACTTCTTCTCATGGCACTGCTTCCATCTCGGTATCTACCTGGACAATTTCCACTTCCCAGCAGCAGAAAGACTTTCCCCCACAAAGGCCAGAGAGTCGATGTTACTTCCAAGAACAGCGAGCAGCAGCAGGGAGAGCTGAATTCTACATCGGGGAACATTGATGCTGCCAGATCTCTGTCAATTCACTGGTAGTTCTGATGTGTCACCTACTCCTGTGGCTTTGGTCAGGAAAAGGCCTCATTGTCAAGGCTTCAGTCTGACAACAGGCATGAAAGAGCTATGTCTTTGAAATCTGCCCTCATAACCAGAACAGAAAACACCATTTTCAGTGAAAGATCAGAAGAGCCAGTGGAATCAGCAGGCTCTGCAGATTGTCACTGCTCACATGTTTGCTTTGCTATCAGCACATACATTCAAATGTACGTTTGTCAAAGGGCTGTGGCACAGCTGCCGGTGCAAATCAAATTGTAGTGGAAAGCAAGAAAAGTGTTTGCCTGTGATGAGGTCTCACCTGCTTTGTGTGCAAGCTGCTGGAGATCATTAGTACTTTCTGATATTTGTTATTTGTAAGCAGCCCTGCTCTCTTCAAGTTCATTTCCTGCTCCACAATGCAACACTGCCAGACATTTTCACACATTCTGGATGCATTGTGTAACATGGGGCAAAAATCTTCAGCTACTGACTGTGTGACCATCTAATAACCCAAACAGCTCAGCTGTTTAATGCTGCAACCCAAGATTCAACCCAGACCACACACCAAGAAAATCCATGAAGGACAGAGAGCTCCACAAAATGGAACTTGAACCCTTCCCAAAGCCTAAGTGTATATGACAGGCTAGAAAAAATTTGAACTGGAGAAAAATCCAGACTCCTGGGGCAGCAACTGATTGCTAGTGTTGTCACAAAAGGTCCATCTTGAGATGAACCCTTCCTTGGTATGTCTCTGTATGTCACAGCCATATTTCCACACAGCCCCACTGCTCAGCAGCCAGTTGGGAGGTGCACAGCACCGCACAAGTGTTAGTTTCACTTCTGATTTTTAGCTACTTCTGATGAAAATGTGTCATTAACTGAGAGCTGATGCTCTGATGTGGGATTTCCAGAGAAAGGAATAAGAGATGCATGTGCCCTCTGATTTCTGGTGACTTTTCATACAACATAGGCAGAAAATGGGCCTCTAACTTGTGTGAGTGCAGCTGCATTCCTTGAGGTCTCCTGGGGTAGTTGTACTCAGATGCCTGCAGGATGGTGACCCACCTCCCATGGAGCTGGTGATGTTAGAGAGGGCCTATCAATTTAATAGTGTTCACCTTCCTAACACTAATCTGCAGTACGTGTTCTTGGGAAGTAAGCAAGAGACCATGTAATTATTTAGGTAAAGCGGCAACTTTGATTGAACTGTTTGGTAAGTACCAGCAACAGACAGAAGAGCATCCTAAAAATGAATAGAAGGGGTGTCCTGTGCCCCTGCCTAAATCTCATACACTCTAGGAAAGCCTCACTCACTCTTTTTTTATTTCAGTTAATGAAAATTTCATTCCAGATGAAATTTAAATTCAATGAAAATTTGTATTTAATGTCAATGATTTTTAAATTATTATCATCATTATTATTATAAATAAGCACCTTAGAGGTCCCTGTATCTTTGTTCCCACGTGGTGGATGAGAATTTCACTGCCTCTATTGGCATCACTATTGGGAGGACAACTGCAACCACCAGGCTATCAGAGGCAGCATTACCAGCGTAATGCTGCAAGCAGGCTGTGACAGGCTGCACCACTTCAGTGCCCTGTCCAGGAAGAAGGGAGATTAATAAAGGCAACTACCTCCAGCCAGTTGCGGAGGCTTCTAAAAGCCACTATGATGGCATGTGTAAAACCTATTATTCATTCCAGTTTCTCCGTCTGAAGATGTCTGGGTATGCACAGGAGTATTTCCCCATCCTGTGAGCAGCCCACTGGAGATGAGAGCCCAGGCATTCTTCCAGGGGGGATCTGGTCCCCTTCAGGGATAGTCAGACTCTCCAGACTGGTCACAGTCAGCCCTGCCAGGAGCTTGGCAGCAGTGAAATAGTGCGGATGAACATGTGCCAACCTTGGGCTGCCTGGCTCTGGTCAGTCTAGTTCACTAGCAGAGTCATTATGTATAGATCTACCTTTAATTGCATGTGCTCTTTTTTCGTGTGGTGTTATCTGTGGATCCTACGGAATATAACGCTTCTACTTTAACACTGAGACATTCTTAACTGGACTCTCACTACTGTCACACTAGACTATAGGTATGTGATTAAGTCATTTCTCTTAAATTAGACTTCACAAAAGAAACTTCTAACTGACCTGCTTTTCCTTCTGCTCCATGCTGGTTGCACATTTAAACTCATTACTTCAAACCATCCTAACATGCATTTTTGCTGACAGTCATAGTCCATACTAGCCAAGAGTTCTGGACACATCCAAATGTGCATGACTTGTTTCTAGTTTGAACCTGCCTTTTATTAACTCCTAACTTGTTTCAAGTTATAGCTTTCTCTGTTATATTAAAAAGAAATTGTTGGAAAGTTTCAATTTTGCAAGAGTGATTAAAGACCAATAGTTTTCTCTGGACCCTGTAAACCTTTGCATATAAATAACCTTGGATTTAAATTCCCAGACCACTGAGAGCCTCTAAAATGGCTCTATATAGGGTGAAAACAACCACTGAGTGTTAGGTCTGTCTGCACCCAGTCTTCATAAGCCTTAAACTGCCCATGATATTTATATTAAAATCTGAAAGTGGATTCTCACTTACCATAAAATCATAACTTAGGGCATGATTCTGCCTTCACTTACTCCTATATTGGTTTCTGTAACTCTCCCACTTCCAGCAGAATTTGCTATATGTGAAAATAGGTGTGGAACACACCTGACATGTCAGTCTGGTTGTTGATAGCTTTGTGGAGTTTAGAGGTGTAAAGAACTGCTAGATCACTTTGTCTGACCTGCCTGTTATGGAAATCCATTCAGCTATTCTTGTACTGGGCCAAATAAATTTCACTGAACTAAAATATAGCTTCCAAAAAAGCATCCAGAGGACTTCAAAACATAGGAATCCACCACTCCCCTTCATCGTTCAGATAACTGTTTAAAGAAAGCTTGCTATTAAATGTGCCTTCTGTCTAGCATGAATATATCTACCTTCCAGTTTTAGCTTTTCACTGTTACATGACAAAGATCCTTATTTTTCTCATTTTCTTACTGTGAAGAAAACTGTGCATTGCAAAGAGTCTGCTTCTTGCTTTTCTTTTTGATAAGCCCTACACAATAGCTGATCTGCAGTAAAAGGGTGTGTGTAAATCCTTACCTTAGAGACAATGCAAGATAAGAGCCTTCAGAGCCAGTGTGCTCAGCCACCTCAGCGTCACTGGGGCACCAGCTCTGTTCCTGTCTTCTGGGCAGCAATGCTCCTGAAGAGGCTGTTTAGGGCAGTCCTGCTGTCTGCCAGCACTGGCTGCTCGTTTTCAATCAGCCAGCCCTGTTCCCTTCACCTTGCACAGCCAGTTCACACGCGCACGTAGGAAATGGCTGTCGTGCTCTGCAGCTGCCTTCAGCACGTCATTGAAGGGATCAGTGAAGCACTCTGCTGGTCCAAGCATGTGTGCATTCTGGGGGTGAGTATTCACATATTTAAGGGTGATAGGAAAGAAGGGAGAGGAAAAATGCACACGGAGCCTCAGGGTACCCACATTCCCTCAGGGTAAAAGTGAGTACTCAACAGTTGCTGGAGAGTGGCTTACATGCCATCAATTCATCTGCTAATTTACTCTGCGGTAACCAATTTATTTAACTATAGCCTATGTTAATCACCCCCCAAAATATATTTTGTCTGATCTCTCTCAAACAAACACATTACCTCATTAGAAAATTAAGTCAGTTTAGTTCATTAAGATTATTCTCGTATGGCTGGTGATAATCTATGCCTGTGGACAGTGACAGCCAAGAACTCCCTTATAAATCACAATTAGGAGTCAGGATTGTTTGATAATGGTAACCATGTCGATGTAACATAACACATAAACGTAGATGTGATATACTTCTAATGAAACACATCTACATCTGGTTTCTATAGCATTGCGTGGATTGGCATTAATCATATCCTCCTACTTTTAATTCTTTCCTGGTAGGCAAACCTAACTTCCCGACCTACATTATCCTGCTTGCCCTGACAGTGTGATTGCACAACATGAGCTATGGCTGAGAAGGAAATAGCTATGGACATGAGAGACTCACCATTCCCATTATGTCATTTTCTAAAGCAAAGTTTTGGTGTGATTTAAGTGCTGCTATTGCTGCACAAAGATTTGTGCCTCACCTACTGTTTCTTGATCCCTGTTCAAACCTAAGGAGCATGGGATTAAGCCAGTGGGATACTGTGTATTTCCAGAGCAATATACATTCATCAATAGAGGAGACATGCAGTCTTCAAACGTAACTGTTAAAAGGTGGAATACAAAAAAACGAAAAAACAAATAAACAAATAAAAAAGCTATTTCATTTATAATGAATGCTCACTTGAAAAAATTCATCTGTAACATTTAGTTACTAACCAAACCAAACAAACCTAACTTCCCCAAAACCTCATTTCAGAAATTATCCAAGGGGACATGAAGTCCCCTGTGCAGGACATACATATCCCTGATTCAAAACAAGGCCACCAAGTGCCCAAGGAACACAAACGAGGCTGGCAGGAACAGCTCCCCGAGGCACAGTGTTGAGAGTAGCCAGGGGTGGATGGACTAGGGACACCTGTGTCACAGCTTAATCCTCTCTTGCCTCTGACAGTGTCAGAGAAAGTCTGATGCCAGGAAATCACACCTTAGGACTCACACAGACATCAAGGACTTGGTTATGTGTACAACAGTAGGAGAGCTTGCTGAGGTAGCCCCTTGCCTGGCTAGATGACAAACATTCATCATTCATCAGGAACTGGAGTGATAAGACAAGCAGTAATGGGTACAAATTGAAAGAAAGAAAATTTAGATTACATATTAGGAAGAAATTTTTCACTGTGAGAGTGGTGAGGCACTGGAACAGGTTGCCCATGGCAACGGTGGATGCCACAACCTTGTCAGTATTCAAAGCCAGGTTGGATGGGGCTCTGAGCAACCTGGTCTAGTGCAAGGGGTCCCTGCCCAAAGCAGGGCAGGGTGGGACTAGATGATCTTTAAGGTCCATTCCAACCCTGAACATTCTGTGAGTCTGTGATCATGTTATAAGCCTGGCTTGCACCAGATACTTGGCTAGTAGGATGGCTCCTGTGGAGAGGGGAATCAAGTAGCTCTCTTGACACCCTTCTGCCCCCTGCCCCTGTTTGCAGCAGACACCGCCTGATGAGAGAGATGTGCAGGGCTCTGTAAGTAAAGGTTTTGTGACACAGATTTGGAGGTGGTTGCAGTACGGGAATGGAGCTGCCTAGGGAGGATAGTCTGAGAGGGAGGAATACCTGAAAGCACTGATAGACTCTGCTTGCTAAGTCAAGCTGTACTTTAAAGGACACTAAACCATCAAAAGCCAGATTGTTGCCAAAGCAGTTGTTTTGCCTTCATCCAGCCCAAGTTATTTCTTACTTCATTGCTGCTCCCTCTCCCCAAACAACTAATATCTAACCTAGGACGGTTCTCCTGACATAGGAAAAGGGACAGTGAGGAGGAGGGTGAAACAGTTTCTTTCCATGGAAATGCTAGGTTAAAACTGCCCACAAAACTCTGGCTTAAACTGCCATCACATTTGTTATTTGAGACATTGATCGTTCAAGGAGCTCGGCTTCAATGCACATCCTAAGGCCACTCTCCCCATGGCAGGGACTGAACACACCTGTAAATGTAGCCACTTCCCCAAGGCAGGTACCTAAAAAATCTCAAGCCTAGGTAATCAGAGATTTTAAACCATTTATTGCACACGAAAAGCCGCCAGCGTGCTCTGGAGTTTTCCCACACCAGAAGGTAACGACGGGTGATAACTCGGCGAAGAGTCATCTCCGGATTTCCCAACGGTGTCTGGATACGGTTCTCTTTGTGGGCTCGGCGCCCCAAAGCGGCGACCTCTGCGGTCCTTGTGCAAACAGCACGGGGGAAGGGGAAGCTGATCCCCGCCATCCTCCCCCGCGGGTCCCCGCCAGGGCACGGCGGACGCGGCAGCGCCAGCCCGGCCCCGCTCCGGCCCCGAGCCCCGCGCTGGGGCTCCCGGGCGCCGCGTACTCCGCTGCCTCAACAGTGCCACCCAGTGCCTCTTTTATGTCATTAGCGGTGGAAACGGGGACTCCAAAGTGGGGAAACCCGCCTTGGAAGCAGAGCAGAGTCACAAGAAGCGAGTGAAAGCTGCCGGGAAGCGGCAATGGGGTGTTCTGTGAGCTGCTGATGTCCCTGGGTAACCGGGAATCATAGACAGAATTAACGCTTCTGATTTATAACGAAACAAGACCAAAAAACCACCCCCAAACCAACCAAAACCAAACCAATCCAAAACACCAAAACAAAACCCACACCACAATTTTCCAGTTTTTGAATTGCCAAACGTGTTTCCCGGCTTGTTTTATCACAAGAGGCATGAGTATGAATGTCAGTGGGAGCTTCCTTGGGTATTTACTACAACAAATCTTCCCGAGACTGAATGGGTAAAGCAGGATTGAAAACTGCAAAGTTCATCCATTCATAGAGGCAATTCCCTTATTAATAAAAACCAGCACAGCAAAAACCGTCCCAGCCGAATAGTGGCTGTGGGAGGGACAAATCTCACACCCCAAGCCCAAGGATGTAGGGAGTGGGGAAAGTGGGGGGTTCCCCCAACTGCAGGGCATGAAGAGAAAACCAGTTGGTGGTAACTTATGTGTATTGTATTTCTCTGAAAAAACTTGCAACTTGGCTAATTAAATTCCTGGCGCTGAACTGGTCCTTGGCTGAGATCATGGCAATTGGGAGGGTTGGGTTTTTTTTTTTTTTTTCCTCCTTACAGGAGTTCCCTCCTTCTTCCCATCCTCCGCCTATTAAAACAAGTCAAGTCTCCCTTGTTAAAAGACCCCATAACGTGGAAGAGGCAGAAAAGCAGCAGCAGCAGCAGGAAAGAAAAAGACGTCTGGAAAATATTACCCGTTTGCTGCTGCTGCTGCTGAGAAACCTCATTGAAACAGTTACTCGGGCAGCAAGGTATCACCAAAGAGACTTTATCTGATGCTGATCTCTCAAACTTTCAGACGCTGCCTTGCAACTTCTCCAGGCTCCTGCCTAGCCGGGTTTGAAATAAGATCTTCAGCTTCGACCACGAGAAACTAAATCCTAATTTATTATTTCTAACTTTTTTTAATTATTATTATTATTATTATTACTATTTTTGGGGAAAAAAAATCCCACAACTTTGAGCTAGAAACTGAAGCAAAGACAAATACATGGTAATTGTGAAAACACGTGGGAGAAAATGAGGACTGAATAGCCTTACACGATTTTTTTATCATTTTCAGTTTTAATTATTTTTTATTTCTGAGCGTCTCAATAAGTCCCTGAAAAGTGCGATTTGTTCTTTTACCTCAAAACTTGGAAACTATTCAGCGGGAGCAACGGTACGTGAGACCACACAGTTGGCTGGAGCCCCTCTATGACCAAAGGACAGAAGGACAAACAAGGTAGGTGATTTATGATTATGCTTCTGTCAGCTCAAGAGCAGAAGACCCCCTCCTCCCATCCCCACTATTCAAGGGAGGAAAGCTGGAACAGATCCCCAGAATACGAGTGGAGCTGGGGGAGGATCTTACCGGCTCCTACGCTACACCTATTTCAGCAATGAATAGGGCCGACGTGAGGATGAATGAGGTTTTCAGCTTCAACCCCTCCTCCGTGTAATCCGTTTAAGACATTGCTGAGCTTCAAGATCGGGGCGGGGGGGGGGGGGGGGAAAAAAAAAAAAACAAAAAAAAAAAAAAAAAAAAAAAACACCACCNCAACCCAACTGCCCCATAAACCCCCTGAAATTAAAATAAAATTGAGCACAGGCTGGACAGCCGCTCCGCTGATCCAGCGGGGAAGGCGAGACCTGCTCAGAGCCCAGTGCGGTTCTCTCCGGCCGCCCCTCGCCTTTGCATCCAGGGCCGGGCGGGGACGCGACAGGAGCGAAGGGCGGGCTGGGACTGAGGGAAGGCAGGCGAGGCGGCGGGCGTGGGGCTGACGTCCCGCCTCGGACAGCGCTGCGGAGCCGCCCGGGCGCCGCGCAGCTCGGGGAGGGGAGGNAGGAGCAATAGCCTTAAACTAAAACACAAGACGTTTCACCGCAATAGGAGGAAGAACTTCTTTACATTGAGGATGGCAGAGCACCAAACAGGCTGTCTAGGGAGGTCATGGAGTCTGCCTCTCTGGAGCCATTCCAAACCCACCTGGCCACGTTCTTGTGTCACCTGCTCTAGGTGACCATGCCTGGGTAGGGGGTTGGACTCCCCGATCTTCAGAGGTCACTTTCAACCCTAAGGGTTCTGTGATTCTTGCAGGGCTACAGTGACCCTGCATCTCTTAGGGCACAGCTGCTTCTTTGTGTTTCACTGGGCTTCACAGTCTTCTTCCTTTGGGATCATTCTTCCATTGGCACCCATGCACTTTTTTTGAAAGCATACGTTGTGTGTAACATGGGTGCCTTGGGGGTTCTTCTGAGGACCGGATAAGGGTAATAAATCTTTCTTATCCTGCATGCAAGCATTAGCAGGAAGAGCAGCTCTACTGGATTTAATGGAGTTTACAAGGCAAGTTCACTAGCAAAAACTCAAGTCTTCATATTTGTGGCATGAAAGCACATTTGCTTCATATTCTTGCTATTCAAGATTAGTGTATAGAGGAGCAAAGTATTCCTCCATTCAGTGTAGTGGGACTTAGTCAAACAAGGTATGACCTATGCTTTATAAACAAATTACAAGATAATAAGATGTGTATTTATTTGATGAATTAAGGCATGAAATAGTCAGGTTTATGCCAAACGCATCCATGGACTTCATAACCAGCAACCAGAAAACATTTCTAAACTAGATTTTTGTTTAACCACAATCCAAAATATGTGAGTACAAAGGTGATTTACTTCTTGTTTTGTTTCTTGGAGCGTTTGTCTGGGGAATTTTTTTTTTGGTTGGTTTTCTTTCCTTTTTTTTTTTTTTTTAATTTAGCAACTAGTGTGTTATTGTGTACATTAGGGTCAAATCTGACCAGCAGCTGTAGAATTCATTCCACATTGGTTACTCAAACCTGTAAGAGATTAAATCTGGGCAGTTTAGTGGGAAACATACATTGAACAAATAGGAGATTCTTGATTTGTTGATCAAAGCCTGTGCATACAGAGTTTGACATCACCAGTAATCCTGTTCTGTACTTTAAATTTAACCTCAGAGTTAACTTTAGTCTTATGTGAGCCCTTTCCAGAAGATCAATAGTGTAACAAAATTTGGAAGTTATAAATAACAAAAGTTCCAGATAGAGTAATTGTGCTGTAATAAAGGTGTACAGATGGAGCATAACTTTTAAGTTTCCTTTCTGCAGGCTGTAGAATAGAAGAGGGAGTCTGGACAGCTATCTTAGGCTTGTAATTAATGTGTACCTAGAATCATTCGTACTCCAATGATATATGATTTAATTTGCCACCAAAATAAGGCTAATAATGAATCTAAATATTGACTGAGAAACTATAAGCCTCAAACACCATGTACTCACAGAGACTGTGTGTGTAGGGCCAGATACAGAGTGTGCAGGCACACAGGCACTCACACGTGCACTCAGACACACTCATGTCTTCAAAGCAGCTGCTCTGGGGCAGCCAGTACTATTATACTCATAAGTAAGGAGGTGGGTATTAAGACTTGTAAAGATTACATTCTTCCTTTGGTTGTGTGCAAAACAGCCCTTGGTGGCTGTATGCACTTCGAGCCATGTGTGCTGTCTTTTATGGTGCCTGCCTCACTGATCTCAGGTGTCCTGCTGAGTTGGAGTTGCATGTTTGTTACAGACAAATCCCCACAGACTATACCCTCAGGTGAATATCGGCAAGGAAAATAGCAAGGGGTGTATTGGTTGTTGCTGGAGTTTTTTGACTAAAAGTAGTTACATGGAACTAGAGAACAGGTGGATATCATATCACACCAAAAAGAGTAACCTAAGCCTTATGAAGGCTTTTATAGACCTCCAAAAATTTCTTGTGTGATCATGATTCCCATTTTACAGATGAGGAAGCTGAGACAAAGAGAGGTGAATTCACTTATCTAAGGTCACCCAACAGGTGAATGACATCACTAGGAAGCAAATCCAAATTATCTAGGCCCTGATCCGCTCTTATATTCCCTAATGTAAGAAATGCAGTGGTTAAGCACTGACCTATCTGTTATAAGGGATGTTAATCTCTACAATAAATTTGTCAAACGTATATATGCATTTCTAGCTCAAGTGTCCCAGAAATAGCAGCTTTTCAGAGAAAGATTTTTTTATGCCTTTACTACAGAACTGCAAGATAAATTATCCACTGATTTCCCTCTTCAGCAAAATGCCTAAGTGCACACTTATCTTTAATGACACACTTACATGCTTTGCTGCATTCAAAGCCTCAGCACTAAGGTTCAGTAGATACTCAAGAATTCAGCTTCCATACAGGCATATAAAAATGAGATGTTTTCAAAGGTTTTCTGTGCTCAGCACTTCTGGTTTCCACAAAGGTTCCAGACAAATCTGATCTGCAGATCTCATATGTGAGGTTGATTTGTATCATCAGTTTATTTTCAATGAGGAGTGTGCTATTGAAGCTGCTGCTACAAGTGTCCCTCCTTCAACCGAATTGCTTGAGTTTCTATTGCAAAACAATAACTGGACACTCAAATTGGATTCCTCTTGGTTGAAACTAATTGCAAGGTGAACCTCTGGAGGATGCTTCTCAGGTTTTTAGTCCACTGGGTCCGACTAAGTTCAGAGCAAAGCGCAAAAATGTATGGAGGGTGGAGTAAGGCTCTCAGCACCAGGTGTTCCTCTTTGCAGACCTGATAAGACAGAAAAGGACCTGGTAGGTTGAGAAAAAAGCAATTTAATAAAGCAAAGGCTGTGCATTGAAGCAAAGGAAAACAAAAGATTTATCCTCTCCCTCTCATCAGCAGGTGATGTTCAGCCACTTCCCAGGAAGCAGGGTTTCAGTACAGGTAGCAGTTGCTCTGAAAAACAAATGTCATAACAAATGCTTCCCCCTCCTCCTCGGTTTAGCTTTTGTATCTGAGTAGATGTCATATGGTATGGAATATCCCTTTGGTCAGTTTGGGTCAGCTGTCCTGGTTATGTTGCCTCCCAGGACCTTGCCCACCCGTAGCACTGTGGTGTGGGAGAAAATGTTGGATAGACATCCTGGACACTGTGGGAGCACTGCTCAGCAGTAGCCAAAACACTGCTGTGTTCTCAACACCTTCTCAGCTACCAGTACAAAGTACAGCACTTGGAGGGCTATAGGAGAAAATAATTCCATCTCAGCCAGGCCCAACACAGGGACAAAATGAGCACATTTGTGATTGAACCTTTATTACTGCTTCCTGGATAAATACTGGCTTTTGCAGCTTATGGTTAGTGTTGTTTTTTTTTTTTTTTAAGTCTTCAGATGTTTGGAATTAATAAGTGCTAATTCTTTCAGACAGTCTTCCAAATCATTACACGTTATGTACAAACTTTCTATGTCTCCCCCTCTTGCTTTTTAATCTTCTGGGGGAAAGCTACCCAGAATTACTATGTGGCAATGTTTGAGTGTTGCACGAGAGAGGATTTCTGAAAGACGTGGTGTAGTGAGATGCATCCCATGTGTTACAAGCAAACCTGACTTCAGTTTGACCCTCATCAGTCACTGGTTCCATGTCCTGTATCAATTGATGCCAGGCACCACCTGATTGCTTCCTTTGTCCTCATAGCAGCTACACAATAGAGGGTGCAGAATTGAACAGGCTGCAGATAATATTGATATCTGCTGGCACCAATGCACGCTGATTTTCTGGCTATTTGCCCCTATTCTGTATTAGTAACAAAATAAGCTTTTTCTTTCTCTTTTCCTCCTGACTTCATAAAGGGATGAACTATCTTCAGGTCCTGTTACTCTCAGAGATGCATGAAAGATGATTAATAGCCATGTGGATGAACTTTACCACAGGATTTTGGAGGAGGAAAAGTTGGTAATTTACCATGGAGGTCACCAGTGTTCTTTGCTGAGTAAAGACTCAGTTCAAAACAGGACATAAGAACCTGCTGAATTTCAGTCAAGTGTCTAGATCTTATTAAAATTAGATCTATGCACCATAACTACAGTAAATGCTAGCCTAAATATTTTTTCAGAGAAAACTGAAGCCTATTTTGCTAGGTTCTTGTAATTTGATATTATTCTGAGGCATTATTCAGTCTGAGAAAGGAGTGTGATCTCTAATGCTACGATTAATACCCCAAACATTAGATGTACCATGTAGGTATTGGTCATTTTTTAACCTGATTTTTTTCATGAAAACATTGTTAGAATACTACAACTTTTAGTTGTGCTGGTTGTTAATAGTAATGTAAATTCACCTTCATCACAAAGGAGAAATACTCCTTTTGTATATATATATATATGGCTTTATCAGGATGCCAAGAGACACAATGCCAAACAGTTCAGCAGGTGGACTCTGATGTCAAGTACATGCAAGGGTTCATTTCTTGGTCATGCTTTCCCATAGAGCCTCCAAAGAAAGGCACTCCCTGCCTCCTACTGTATGGTCACTACAAGGCACATGTATACTTGGCACTGCTTGGTGAATCAAAATGTGTGACTAAATCAGCAACAGCCTACACAGCATTAGGATTTAGCATATGGCTTTCACGGTTCAGTTCTACTAGACGGGCTGGTGAGCACTGCCCAGCTCCGTCCCTGAAAGGAAAGAGCTGCTCAGTAGTAGACTTTGAAGACTCTTTGCATACGCTCACCTTCGCCACGCAAACCTTGGGTCTGCTTGCTGGAGGCTGCATAAGACTAATACCGGTTCAGCACCACGGGGTTAAGTGAAGGTGCCTGTAAGGGATTTAGGTGCCCAAATTGCAGGATAGAATTATATATTTCACTGTGTCAGGCCAGCCTAGATGCTCATAACAGCACTGTCTGATGCAGCTGCTGCCTAGCCTCAGTGCTAGTGTTTGACTCAGCAGTTCATTTTTGGTCCCAGACTTGTACAAGCATCATTTCCTTTTAACTTCTTGGCTTAATTATTGGAGATGGGTGGAGAGTTTTTGGCTTCTTTGCCATTGTTTGGGCATGTTAAAGTTGATAAAGATCATTTCTGCCGGGCAAGCTATCAATACCTCGTGTTAAATCTTGAGGATATTGAGCAACTTTTCCAGTTCCCCTGAGATTCAGTCAATTAAATGACTATACATAAAACCCTCAATTGCACATACGAAGGGGAAAATTTCTTTGATGAAAGCCAGGAATTTAGATCAAAACACTGTTTATTTTCCTAAGGTTGACAGTGAAAGGAAAAAAAATGTTGTTTTATTAACACCAGAAATTAATTTCTTTATCTTAAAAGACTGGATTTTTGCAATGGAGAGGATCTGTGTTGTAATGACAAAGTCAGAGAATTTGTTGTTTTTTTTTTTCTCTTGTGCAGAAGCACTTCATAGGTAGACCAAAACAATAGAAAATTAATGTAAAAGATGCCTGCTATGGTATATAGTCATTCAAATGTAACCACTGCAGATCTTAATCCTGTTTATTTCTTATAATTATAATTCTTAATGTAAGCAGACTTTAGGACCACAAATGGGAAAGCAGAGTACAAGTGCACCATTAATAAGACATTTACCTTGATGTTTGTGACATTTTGGATGCTTGAGGGATTAGTAAGCACACGGGCTATTTTACTTTGAGGTAATCTAGAGGGGATCCATTACTTAATATGTTTTCTAAAGCAAGTCTATTTTGGGCACTGAGTTTCGGTTCATCTGTAGTGGTGGTAAGCATAAGCTGTCTTTTATTAAGTGTCTTTATGACCCCCGCTGTGAAAGATTTTCAGACAGGCCAGAACTGGGAGGGTCCCTTTTGCTGGTGGATGATTACAGCACCTGTCAGAGCCCAGCCTTAAGTATTCAAGGAAGTCCTAGAGATAGGGTCCGATTTCTTTGACAGTGCCTCCAAATATATATTTAAGACGCTTCCTCCTGTCTTGAAATTTAAGACCCTGAATAGCCAGTGGAAAAAAAGCAAAGTCTTTGTAACCTCAAACTCCATGCTTGCCTAGTTTATTTTTATGTTGTAAATGATTCTGTGCTGACTTTTTTATTCCAAGCCTGTAACTTTTCAAGCATATATAAAATTGACGACAGCTATGCTTCTGCATGTTGGTAGTAATTTTTCAAGGAAGAGTTAAAAACATATATGATGTAAGGAAGTCCTGTTCCAACTTCAGCTTTGGCCAACAGATGGTGAAACAAACATGAACAGCAGACTAGTGAGATGATAACAGCAGGGAAAACATGAATAATAGCAAGAAAACACAAATATTAAGTCCATTACTCTGAGAGGACCTAATTCAGCAAAATATTCAAGCGTTGCAACACACTTGCTGGGTTAGCCTTAAACAGACATCATCTGTTTTATGTCCTTCACATAAAATGCATCTATTGAGAGAAAATGTCATTAACTTCCTATAATTCTCAGAAAGCTGTTCTATAAAATGGCTAATGTGATTGTCAAAAAAAGCAGTTAGATACCAATATATTCCACCTGCCTGCCTGCCCATACTGTTTGTTTGTGTCGAGAATGCCAGAGCACCCTCCATGCCAGCCAGTTCCTCCACAGCCCAGAGTTTAGGTTAGACGATATTACAGCCAGGTAACCTAAATATGTAGATGTAGTCAGAATCAGCTGATGTCCTAGTAGCTGATGTCCTAGTGAATTTCTGAGTCCAGGGTGGAGTGTTGGCTTTCTTAAATTTATACATATTTTTGCCACAGACTTAATCTCAGTCAAGCTTTAGCCCCTATACGCACATGCTCACATGTGCATATATCTGTGTACACAAATGTATGAATAATACATTTTTGCAATGGTATTGAGAAGACCTTTTAAAGCAGATGTCTGATTATATAAATATAAATTATAAATATAGTCAAACATCTGTTTTAAAAATTATAAATACATTCAGGCATCTGTTTTAAGAATCTCTTTCCAATATTTTTGCTAACATAACTAAGCGACAGAAACAATTTGGGGGGATGCAGTCATGACACGGATGGGGGATGAGGATGGGCTGCCCAGACATTCAGCTGTTCCGCTCTCCTGTGACTGTATGAAGCAAGTGGTGGCCCAAAAGCCCCTTCTCCAACCTCCTCAGGGTAATATGACAGAGCGTCTTATCCCACCAGTCCTGGCTGCCAAAAAAAGATCCTGACACAGATAGCACCTTCTGTGAGGACATTACAAATAGCAGAAAACACCTCTGCTACATTAAGTCTGTTTAGATCGTACTTTACACGGAGGAAGTACTGCAAAGAGATGTTAAGTTGAGCAAGAGGATGCAGTGAGTCCGTGAGCCAGAAGCTCAGGGTGTATCTGTTGATGCTGAGATCTGTGTTGCAGCCACATGCACCCCTTATGATGCCTTATATCAGCAAGTGGCTCTGCTAATGGCTTCCCTCTTTCTTTGCAGATGTATTGTGAGAGGTTTATATGTATCCTGAGAATACTTGGAACCACACTCTTCGGGGTGTCCCTCCTGCTGGGAATCACCGCTGCTTACATTGTGGGCTACCAGTTCATCCAAACAGACAACTACTACTTCTCCTTTGGACTCTATGGTGCTATCCTGGCATCACATCTCATCATCCAAAGCCTGTTTGCCTACCTAGAGCACAGGAAAATGAAACGGTCGCTAGAGACTCCAATCAAACTGAACAAAACAGTTGCCCTTTGTATTGCTGCCTATCAAGAAGATCCTGACTACTTAAGAAAATGTTTACTTTCTGTAAAAAGATTGACCTACCCTGGAATTAAAGTTGTTATGGTCATTGATGGGAACTCAGAAGATGACGTTTACATGATGGACATTTTCACTGAAATCATGGGTAGGGACAGTTGTGCCACTTATATCTGGAGTAATAATTTCCATGACAAAGGTCCGGGTGAGACAGAGGAGTCTCACAGAGAGAGCATGCAACACGTATCTCAGCTGGTCCTGTCCAACAAAAGTGTTTGCATCATGCAGAAATGGGGTGGAAAAAGAGAAGTAATGTACACAGCATTCAAAGCACTGGGGAGAAGCGTGGATTATGTACAGGTAGGTATTAGAGCACCAGGTCAGTGCCAATTCAAACACACTTTGAAAGAAAGCAGCTTTTGTATATTTTGTGCAGCATGTTAGAGGCCATCCTAGTCCCTGATGAACACAGTGCTCCTTTCAGTCTGTTTGGAAACAGCTTGACCGTTAAAAGGGTATTTTGCTACCTTTTAAAATGGCCAGTCTATCTGTGACTGTTTTAAATCTCTGCACCAGCTATTGGAGAAATCTGAAATCCTTTCCCTGCCTTCAGTACTGCCCCCTCATCCAAATGGTTTTGCTTCAGACAAAGCCAGTGAGCTCCTGAAAACCCCATCTCTGCTCCTGTAGGTGAGGGTCTCAAGTGAGGCTTTATTTTGTGAGTTTGTTAGCGGCCCCATATGCAAGCCCATAAGACAGGTATTTGGTCTCACTAGGGAATATCTTGGAGAAGTGGTGGAGTCTGTAAAAAAGATGGGGATATATTTTAAAGACTTTGAAGGCCATGTGGAGTATTCAATAAAAGGGTCAATGTGTAGATTTGAAAGAAAATTTCTTCAGCTAAAGCCTGAAGGAGCTTTTGCTTCATCACTTACAGCTGCATTACCTCACTCACTGCAACTTGGCCTTTATGGCCCTTCTGACACACTACTCGCTTAAAAATGAATTAGGCTGGGTCCTCTCTCCCTGTTTCCAAAGCAGCAGATACACATTTCTTTCCAGCTGCCTTGGATCCCCTGAAGGATTGTCTATGTTTTTGCCTTACTTACATGGAAGCACTCTTCGCTCCTGCAAACAGCCCTGCTGACTGTGGGAAGGGGAAGAGGTCGTGTGGAGGAAGGCGGGTGGAATCAGATACTCTGGCTGGACACTGAGGACCCTTCCTTAGCAATCCAGGCCAAACAGGCTCATTTAACTAATCCCAGTGAGTAGGAGATGATTTTCTAAATGAACCACCCTCAGTTCTTCCCAGCTTCTCCCACACTCAGAGCATCCAGCAGCCTCCTGCATTGGAGCAGCAGCTCCCCGCGAGGTGCTCTCTGCTGGCTCAGGGCGGCTGCATGGCTGAGCCACATGTGTTTCTGGGGCCTGTGCCCAGCCTTGTGTGGGTGTGTGCGCACGCTCTGCGCAGCACAGCATCCACATGCAGTGTCCAAGGGACCTGGAGAGGCTGCCAGTAGCTGGGCTGAGAGCAGCGAGTCTTCCATGCACAGGAGGGGCAGAAACTGAAGAGTGCCAGGAATCGCTCTGTTATTGGAGCTGGGAAAGTAAGGCCAAGATTTAAAACTCATCCTCTACCACTTCCCAAACTGAAACTGATTTCTTCTTTGAAAACAATGGGCTTAAGCTCACCATTGTCTGCGCTTTGGTTTTGTGCTGTGAGGAACTGTGATGGGATAAAAATGCTGATTTTCTTTATTAACATGGGTTTATCATCACTTCACACAGACATACCAGATTGCAGAGAAAGAGGGCAGAGAGGAAGCAGGTTCATTGCAAGTTTCCTCCCTCAGTTCAGCTCTTGTATTTTTCAGGGAACCTGGAAAAAGTGTTTCTATTTCAACAGTCATAGCATCAACTGAGAAAACAGAAGAGGTATTTCTGTTCAGTTAACACTCCTGACCTGGCTCAGAAGTTCTAATGAATTTGCCAGGGATTGTAATGCTGCTTTGAGCACAGTCTGCAGTATTGACTGATGCCACAGTCACATCTACAGTCACAACTGTAGTAGAAATGCAGCCTCTTGGTGGCCCGGGCTACTACACAGTCATAAAAAAATGCAGCTCAACTGTGGCTCTGTTTTATGAATGAATAAAAGTTGAGATATTTCAAATGGTTCTTTGGGGTGACCCAGGGTAAATTACTTTAAACAAGCCCAATATTTCAAGCAATCTGCATCAATAATTAAGCACTTAAAAGACTGGACAGTCAGCACCACTGCCCAGCCTCCAAAATTGTGGGCCTTATAGTTATTAAAAGACACCCTGGCATTATTAACAGACAATCATAAACTGTCAGACCAGTGCAGATAATGAGCTATTACTCATTAGTGGTGTCTCATTAAGTACTCAAAATGACAGTGAAGACTTATTTCCATCCTAGAGGAGTTTAGGAGAGAGCAAGTAATCAGGTGGAGGAGTTAAACTGGCAGGTATCATCAGTGCAGAGTTGTGAGGTAACCAGTGTGCAATTCATCTTGGCTTGATGGAGGTGCCTGTGTGGACAGTCCAATGCAGTCTGAACTCAGAACAGCTTGGATAAACTGTCACTGCCTAAAGCAAGGAACTGAACAGCTCCATTAAGGTCAATTGTCCCTTTCATGTAACTCTGTGACCCAAGGCAGTGATGTTGGGGTCACTCAGGCCTTATGTGGAAAGATGGCAAATTGTTTCCTGGGCTGTCCTGGGCACCCCCTGGCTAGGCAGGGCTTCTAAGCCCAGTAAGTCTGTTTCTCTGGGTATGTCCTCTGTTCACCTGCAAAAACCTCATCCAGGTGGAAAATGATGGCTTGTTAGATTTGTCCCAGAAACCCAGACATATACACTGTGCTGGCATGCCCAGGACCTGTGATGGTATTTTGTTAAAAAATCCAGTGTTTTCAGGATTCCTCATCTCTAATATATTAGTGATGTGGCACATGGACAGGCCTTTCTGCCGTAGGTAAATGCATCTGATGGGGTGGGAGGTGCTCAAGTGACAGGTGCTGGAGGGAAAGCAGAGGGCCTGGGAGGCAGCTGATCCCAGCCCACTGCTCATGGTCACAAGAAAAGGCATGCCTGTCACTGCTTGAGCACCCTGGGAATTCAGCAAACTCCAGATTCCTTGTGCAAAACACTCAGCAACAGGTTTGTCCAGGAAGACCCAGGTAAAAATATAGGCATTGTTTCCCCTCTTCAGCAGAATTGTTTTTCTCCCTTTCTATCACCCAGTGCTGCCACTGATGACAGCTTTCTACTAAAGCTGGAGTCGTGCCTTGGCGAGGTTACAGAGACGCTGTGGGATGAGGCCTTAGAGGAGAGGAGATGGATGCATCAAGTTAGTGGGAGCTGGAGATGCTTGTGGCTTTTCTCCTGATGGAGATATGAGAGCTTTCATCACCTTTCTCCTCTTGGTCCCCTCTGAGTAAGCATGGAGGGAGAGCATGTTGGCAGACTCCCAGCTGCATCCCAAGCTATGCAGTCCAACTATCCTGGGTAACCTCTTCTCTTGAGTCTGGTCCAGAGCAGAGCCCCAGTGCTCTCTTTCCCCTTCATAGAGCCATGAAGGTTACCTCTCCCCTGGAGTGAGAGGGTTTAGGTTGAATTGAAAGTTTGCATGAAAGGACACCAAAATTCAGATACCCATTACAAAGTCTCAGCAGAATCTGTCTTAATGTGCTATTTATGTAGAGGTATTGACTTGCTCCTCCTGACCCCATCTGAAGTCACAGGAATGCAATGTGGGGACAAACTGGAAGCAGTATGAGAATTTGTAGGGTGGGATTCAGCTGGTCACAGGGTTGTTTCTGGGACAGTCTCTGCTCCAGTTCCTGGGTGTCTGTGAAATGAGTTCACCCACCATGTGTCCAGTTCTTTCAGCTGCAACAACTGCAACAAGGAGACACCTTCTTGTTTTAAAGAGGCTGCAGCCCGAGTCATTCTCCTCAGAGCAAATGAAAGCAGAAAGCAATGCCAGCTGCCTCACAGACCAGCCAGCCTGTCTGAGCCCTCCTCCTACTCTCCAGGGGAAAGCCAATTTCCTAATGTACACAGTGTTTAGTTGACTAGGAGTGTTTGTGTAGCTGAAATGCCTTGTGTGTCATCTACTTCTGCCTCGGTCTTGTGGAGTGCTGAGCTTCAGGACTCATGCCTTCTGGCCTTACCTATGCTTTTTATAAGAATGCCAGAGAAAAATAGCAAATTTCTCTATGTCAAATGTCAAATCCCTGCACTACTAATAACACATCATGCATCTAAAATTAAAAATGAGTTTGTTCTGAAATACAAGATACATATTTTACATGAATTGCTAAAGACTTCCATGAGTGAAAGAACTATTATGTTTCTTCCCAGACTCCTACTTGACTTTTTTTCCTTTTTTATAACAAGTGCCTGGGATATAACTCCTCGCTCCTTCCCTCATATGGCAGTGGGAAACATTTGACCAGGGTGCTCCAACTGTGCAGCTGATGCAGGGAAACCCTTTGTCAGAAGGACATAGAACAGGAATCTGCTGCACGCTCACAAACACCATCTTACTCTGCAGTGCCCCATATCTTATTCGAAAAAACCTGCCCAGTGTGCCAGTAAAACAAATGGAGCTGATACAGAGGAGAGGATTGTTTGTGTGCACAGCTTTAACAAGCTCTGTGTTTTGTGCAGCACTACACCTTGCTGCCTGGTACAAGTGACCTTTAACAGAAATATCAGTGCAGACTTCAAAGTCAGATTTAATTGCATTCAGGAGAAATTGCATTTAGAGTCATTTATAACCACTTGCATGATTTTTATTGTTTTCTCTAGTGTACTCCTTAATCCATTTCTGTTCTTGTTTTTTCTTACTTGTAGGTCTGTGATTCAGATACAATGCTTGATCCAGCCTCATCAGTGGAGATGGTAAAAGTTTTAGAGGAAGATCCAATGGTTGGGGGAGTTGGAGGTGATGTGCAGGTGAGTACAACAATTTTCAGATTAACAGAGGTGTTTCAGCAACTCTTTGCATTGCAACAGATTTCTTTGTCTGGAATAGCATTAAATATAATTTATGTGTATTTACTATATGTATATATATAATATGTGATGCCATTATAGATGCTTTTACCATACCTTAACCTTTTTGTCCATTGAATGGAAACTCTTATTCTTGGATGTGAGCACTGTATGGTTTTAACACCCATAGCAACCAAACAAATAATATTCTGCCCCCTATATGTGAAAAGAGGGGCAGTGGCATTGTCAAGACAGTTGTGGCATCTTTGAGTCTCTTGGGTATAGCTGCTTGCTCAAGGTACCACAGAAAAGCTATAGAAGAGAATTGAGAATAGGTCTCCCAAAGCCATGTCCAGCACCTCAAGCTCTTCAGTTATATTACTACTGGCAGCCAAGATTGTTAGAAATAAAAGTAATTTTGCAATGCTATGCACTGTGCACTCTGTGTGTTGCTGGGTCTCCCATCTCTGTCAGGCAGGGCAATAAAAAACTCCCAAGTCAGACCAGCTCCACATGTGTTAGGATTTCCAGCACAGCCAAGTTTGTCTGACTTTCATAGCAAAAGGCTGTTGATTCCTTTTGACACAACTCCTTCTGCTGCAATTTATAAAGAGAAATGCGTATGAATATTTCAGTTGGCCTTAGGATCAGTCCCCCATACTCAGCTGGGCTTTTTATGTGAGACAGGAGAAACAGCCACATAAATGAGCAAGAACTTACTAATGAACGCCCAAGTAGTCAGAAGTATTTCAGGCATGTGGCTTATAACTCTAGAAATTAGGATTCCCACACAAACCTGAATAACTTTGGAGCTCTGACCACAAACCGGGTGGTTCAGCTGTGACAGTGAAGGTTCATAAGCATCTGCAGTGGGAAGGACATGTGTCCTCTGTGAGGAAAGGTGACAGAATGAAGGCTCTTGGCTTTTTTTTTTCCCTGCTCATTTTCCAGCATACACCAAATACATTTGAGCCAGGCTTGAGCCTATCCCCAAGCTTCTAATATGTTCTGGAATTAAACCTGACAGATATTAGGGCCATCAGAGCAAAATACTACTTTTTTTCTAGTTGCAAGGCAATGCTTTATAGTTGTAGAAGGCCAGAGATCCACACGCTTCCTTGTCACATCCTCTGGCACAAGGTGTGTGTTGAGAACCTGGATGTGAAGCCATGGACTTGTGCATCTGCACATGTTCACACATCCACTGAGTGTTCAGACTCTTAGAATATGTCTGTGTTAAGTGTAGGTCTGAGCTTTGGGTGAGCTTTGTGTTGTGCAGACGAGAAAGACTGAGACATTTATGTGGGCCTGAGGAAGACTCTGCTGGAGTATCATCTTATGTCTTGGGACAAGGTAACTGGCTGGTACTGCAGAGACAGAACAGGTTATTCCTCAGAGGACCTAATGCTGGATATGGGGACACAGTTCAGGGTTAAACCTCTAGGGCCAGCCTTATGATACCAAAAATGTAGAGCAAAGACCATGTGCTCAGCTTTTCTCATGCTCCAGCATAGTTTTGGGAGGGGTGGAAGGAGTCCTGTGAGTCCCAAAGACGTGCATGGGCAGAAAAGCAGCAGAAGGCCGGGAACTCACCAGCTCCTCTTGGGAAAGTCTAAATCCAGCAGGTCTTTATCTGGGGGCAAAAGGGAAGGAGGAATGAGACAGAAAATAAGGAAATTTCTTGGTGAAGAATAGGAAAGCTCGCAAGTAAAAAAAGAACATCTTGGTGAAACAGATATTTGAAGGTTTCATCTCACCCTTCCTGTCAATGTCCTGGCAAGAGCTGTTTGAGTAGCTCCTGGGTTTGCCATGGGTTGGACACAGGAGTGAAGTTCCCACCACATTTCATCTAATGGTGCTCTAGTCTCTGCAAATTCCTTATTGATCCAATGTGCATAATTTCTGTTTCAAGAGCTCATCTAAAAGGAAAACATTTTTTATATTTTGCAGATTTTGAACAAATACGATTCCTGGATCTCTTTTCTGAGCAGCGTGAGATACTGGATGGCATTTAACATCGAAAGAGCCTGTCAGTCCTACTTTGGCTGTGTACAGTGCATCAGTGGACCTCTGGGAATGTACAGAAACTCTTTACTCCATGAATTTGTGGAAGATTGGTACAATCAAGAGTTTATGGGTTCCCAGTGCAGCTTCGGAGATGACAGGCATCTAACTAACAGAGTGCTAAGTCTGGGCTATGCAACAAAATACACAGCTAGATCCAAGTGCCTTACGGAAACACCGATAGAGTATCTCAGGTGGTTGAATCAGCAGACCCGCTGGAGTAAATCCTACTTTAGAGAGTGGCTTTATAATGCGATGTGGTTCCACAAGCACCATTTGTGGATGACCTATGAAGCTGTAATCACTGGATTCTTTCCTTTCTTCCTTATTGCCACAGTCATTCAGCTCTTCTACAGGGGAAAAATCTGGAACATCCTTCTCTTCCTGCTGACAGTTCAGTTAGTTGGCCTGATAAAGTCTTCCTTTGCCAGCTTCCTTAGGGGCAACATTGTCATGGTTTTCATGTCACTCTACTCAGTGTTGTACATGTCAAGTTTACTGCCAGCAAAGATGTTTGCAATTGCCACGATAAACAAAGCAGGGTGGGGCACGTCAGGAAGGAAAACCATTGTAGTTAATTTTATAGGACTCATTCCAGTCTCCATTTGGTTTACAATCCTCCTAGGTGGTGTAATTTTCACTATTTACAAGGAATCAAAAAAGCCATTTTCTGAGTCAAAACAGACAGTTCTCATCATTGGCACAATACTCTATGCATGTTACTGGGTTTTGCTTTTGACTTTGTACATGGTTCTTATCAACAAATGTGGCAGGCGGAAGAAAGAGCAACAACACTACGACATGGTGCTAGACGTATGATGTTTCTGTGGGAAGTTACCCAGAGTTGTAAAGCAACCCAACGACCTTGTAGTATCTGTGGCATCAGACATATGTTGCCAAGGGAAATGGATCACTGCTGCTGGGAATAGGACACTTATATTCGTCTGGGTTCATTTTCATCCTGCCAAAGTAAGGAGAAAAAAAAAAAAAAAAAACAACAACAAAAAAAGATTTTTTTGTTTCCAAGGGGGGAAAGGACGCAAACCACACAGTTACAACCTGTTCACAAAAAAAGGGGAGAACTTTTATGTTTATGCACTTTCTTATTGTGCATACGCCTGACAGTGTTACATTCTATATACCTCACTGGTCATGCTTATGTGTGTGGACAGAAAGAAAGGGAGTTTGGAGAATCAAGAAAAGGACCGTACAACCCCTTGCAACCTAATTTATGAACTTCTCTTTTTTTATAGTTCTGTTTATAGGAAAGGTCTTTTGTTTTAGGCTGCCAAATGTAATGCCAAAGGTAAATTTTAAGAGGCCATTGGCTGAGCTGTATTTTTATATTATTGTATTATTTGTGTGTGTGTATTTTTAAGCCAACTTTTTTTTAAATCACATATTTTATATTTTACTATCTGCCAAAAAAAGCTGCCTCCCCAATGTTTTGTTCTTTAGCCTTTTTAAATATATTTGGGGACAAAAAAAAATCATACATTCTCCCCCCAAATTTCTGCTGAAATGATATTGTTCACAACAGAAAGAATAAAAAGTGTCTCTGCATTTTTGCAACTAATGAATGGTTATTTCTGTGAAAAAGCATTTAAATGTGCTCTTTTAAGACATTTAATTAGGAAAGGCCCAAAATTGTCAGGTTTTACATACAAGCGTATTTGTGCATAAAAAAAAGGCCAAAGGGGTAGATATGTGCAATTTGGGGGTTTTGTTTTGATAACATTGTAAAAGGGAAATTTGCTTCTCTGTTGAGAGCTTAATATCCCTGGCATGCACAATAAATCATAAGGCAAGGCAGACCTCCATGCCACTGGAAAAGACATTGCTATGGAAAACCTCCCACTGATTTTATATGGGACCTGAGCAGTCAAAAACTTCTGATCCAGAAAAATATTGGGCATCTGAAACTGCTATTGAATTCACCGATGGTCATAGCTGTTCATAATCTGCTAGTAACAAGCAAATAGTTCAGATTTTTTATTAAAAAAACACGGAAGGAAAAACTTAGCAACACTTTCAAAATGTGTATGTTGTACTATGAAACTTCTGCAGAGCCGTTCATACAGTTTACAAAAATATAAAAACATCACCTTCTCTGACATCCAGTGTAATACAGACCCCAGTACTGAGCCAAATAATTTGTTTTTGACTACAGCCTATCTACCAGAAAAGAAGCCAATTTTTTTATCAGATAAAATCAAGCCTTAGCAAATGCATCACTTCCTTGGTGCCTAACAATCAGTCTTGGACATTTATTTTGGACCACGGTTTTGAGAAATAATATTCAGGACTAAATTCTACAGTCCTTCACCAGCCAAAGGAATGTGGCATTGAGCTCTAACATACTTTATAAAGAGTAACAGAAAGACCAGCTGCCCTTTTTAGATTCTGGTATCAAAAGCACTGTGGTAAAGCAGAAATCGGCATATGATGCTTAAAGAACTTAGAAGCATTTTCAGCTTCTCTTTTTTATGCAGACATGAATAGATTCTGCTGTAGAATGAACTGCACACACACTACCTTATTGTCTGATTATCTTGAGGTACATGATTGCTTGAAAGTCATACTAATATTATGTTAATGATTGGAGAGTTGATTCATGTTGATTACAAAATAGAACAGTATTAAAAAAAAAGCAAGAGAAACGGTAAAAATAAAAAAAACTTGACTATGCCTTTTAACTATTTATGATGTAAGTTAAAGCTTGGGTTAACATTCAAATGTCAAATAAATCTTCTCATTCTATAAAAAGATTGAATTAATTGCCTGTATTTATTCTAGCAATTATTCAATGTATTTCCAATATAGGTTGTATAGTATAATTGTTACTTTCATAAATAAAATATTTTTGATAAGATTATGACTAATTCATGGTATTTCTCACCAGCATATGTACTTTGAAGCCACAAATCTGCACAGTTTGAAGGCTGTTGTTCTCATGTCACCAGCCTGATTTCCAAGTGGGCATTTGCCATGGAGCACCCATGGAGTGCAGTGCATGCCTGAGGCAGCTGGGGCTGGTCCCTGCTCTGAGAGGCAGCACAGTGCATAGGCAGCACTCAGAGTCCCTGCCAGCAGCTGCTAGATCAGTTCAGTCAAAACACTTCCTTCCCTTTTTCCTCAGCTTCCTGCTTTGCAAAACAGGAATAGCAATCCAACTTCCTTTTGGGAAGCACTCTGAAGTTTATGGCCGAAGTACTTTACATGGGAGCTGATGTTTTCCAGCCCTCCTGTCCCCTGGAAATTACCACGCTCCATAGCTTGGGAAGCAGAGGAGGACAGGTCCACGGCCTTCTCCTGCTCCTCATTACTGCTGTTTGTCAAGCCCCCTTTGCCCTGGCACAGCTGATGTGGAGCTGTGTATTTTCTGTCACTGAGGGTTATGGGCAGCAGCCCCTGCTGCAGGGACACAGGCAGCACAGTGAAATCTCACACAGGTCAGGTACTTAGGAGACAGCTTCTCAGCCCTCAGTACTTGATACCCTATGTCTGCATACCATGACCAGTATAGAGTTCTCCAGCACAAGGACATCACTGATAAACTGCAGCAAGTTCAGCCCAGGGGCAGTGTGCTGGTTTGGGCTGGAGTGGAGGGTCTGAGACACCTGGGCTGGTTGGGCTGGACAAGGAATAGCTTTGGCAGGATCACATCCAATACCTATAGGGAAGTTTTCAAGAAAATGGTTCCAGGCCCTTCACAGTGCTGCTTGGTGTGACAGTGAAAGACTCCAAATTGAAAGGGGAGAGGTTCAAGGTTCGGCGTTCAGCCTGGATATGGACAGCGACTTCTTCCCCATGAAGACATCTAAGCAGGTTGCCAGAACGGCGCAGTCTCCCTCCATCCTGAGAGAGTTTCAAGACTAAACTAGGTAAAGTCTTGAGATGCCTGGTCTGACCTCAGAGCTGCCCCTCCTTTAAGCAAGGGGTTGGGGTAGAGACATGAACTCTCCTGTCATCCTTTCTGAAGCAGGTGCTGACAGCTCCCACCCGCACGGAAGCTCATTCCATCTCTGTTCCAAACATATCCATTCTGACCCCAGGCACAAATAGCTCAGCAGCAGCTGGTACTGAGTATTCAAAAAATCAGAGCCCTTCCTGTGACTAGGTCACTCTCCTCACCATATTTGCGGATGTTTAGGAAAAGGTTTCAGCAGAAAAACAGACTATGAAACAGTTCTTATTGAAAGTGTTCTCAAACAAATTAAGATTTTTAATAATATTTCCTGGTTTTCATTAATAGCAAATATATTTCTGAGATCTCTGTCAAAAGAAGAAAACATGTTAAAAGAAATATTCATGCTTTGTTTTGAACTTTTTTAAAAATACAGATTTTTTTTTTCACTCACCTCGGATAGACAGATGGTGCTGAAAAAACTCTCACAAATTATGAATTCTACATAAAAGTTTAAAAACAACCTTTTAAAAAAATGCCATGAATTGGCAATATCTCAAGGTATAAATAATTTCCATAGTAGACTAATTTGGGTTTGAGAGCATCTGTTTGCAGAGACCAGGTGTGACGCAAAACCTACAATAATCAGAGGTGCAGCAGGGATGAAGGACCCCTCCTCTTCTGTCTGCTAATAAGCTTCATTTTGGCCAAGAATCAGGTTTCTTTCAATGAGAAAGGCATGAATATTTAGCAGAACTTTTCTAGGAGGCAGAAAAATTCCTGTCAGACACGTACTGCCAAACATGTCCTGATGCACAAGCTGTTATGAATCTGTCTGTTTAAAAATTTGGTCTGAATTTTTTTCTTATCAAGATTTAAGATGGTAAAGAGGAGAACAAAACCACTGAAAGCTGTTGATGAGATTTGGTATTCCTGAGGCTTTGTTGCAAATGCCACTTTTCTCTGGAATTAACACAACTATTTTATATATAGTACATTTCTTTCCCTAACTTTTTTCTAGCCTAAATTTGCTGTTTCAGCTTTGTCTTGGATGAATGGATGGATGGATGGATGGATGGATGGATGGATGGATGGATGGACGGACGGATGGATGGATGGATGGATGGCAGGCACAAATTGTTCCTGCTTCTTCCAGCGATGGAAGAAGAATTTTATACTTCTTATAATATATTTTATACTTTCTATAATATTTGTCTCGGCCAAATAAATCCAATTTATTTCCTAAAATAACACTAAGATTTCTATAATTTACCAGACAGCCTATAGGAAAATAACCTTGTAGTTACATTTTCACTAAATAAATGAGAGATCCAGGCCATGTTTCTGATCTTTGGTACACGATAGTACTCCACTGTTCAAGTGTAAATATAGTCTGTGGCATGTTTTTATCACGGGCCAGAGAGTCCTGCCCCATAAAACGCTGGACACGGGTCGGATTGATACATGGAGCAGGAACCAGCCTGGTCTGGGAGACTG
>VYZQ01008537.1:48774-65296 GCA_013400655.1 Mystacornis crossleyi
CAAGACTGAAAAGAGTCTATGCCTTTTTTTTACTAGATTAAATATAAACTATCACTGCCCAAGTGTGGAGCACAAGGCAGGTCAGCTCACTCCTTTACTGGACAGCATGTGGGATCTTATTTTCTCAAGAGATCCTTAGATGTCATATAGTTCTGCAGTTTTCTCACCTTTCTTTCTTTCTTTCCTTTTGATATAGAAACTCCACACATTTTCTAAGTCCTTTGGTCATGTGCAGAGCAAGAAAAAACACTAACCAGGGTCTAAGACCCATTACATTAATACTTCCATTGCTTCTTTTACAGTGTCCCTGCTGGGCTGACTTTCTTCTAGGACTTCAATATGCTCCAGTGGACAGCTCAGATCATGGTTCATAGTTTAATTCAGGTTGGAGGGGTCTCAGAAGATCATCTAGTCCAACCTTTTGCTCAAAGCAGAGAGACAGCTCTGAAATAAAAACAACCCAACAGAAGAGTCGATCCCACAGTTAGCACAGACTTTCCCTAAATGCTGACTTTTGTAGATACTCAGATTTGGTCAAATGTGTAAAAACATATGCACTCTGAAACCTTGTCTACACAAGAAAGTGTGATATGTCCAAAATCTCTGTGATTTTACTTACTGTTGTTTAAGTGTTGCTGTATTTGGTTTGGTTTTATTTATGCTTCTTGGGAAATTATGCCCACAACTGTAAAATTGAAACTTCAGTTGACTAGCTTGTACAAAGAAAACTTTACTTAAATTGTAGCAATAAATTGATTTAATCAAACTAGCAGAGAAACATGACACTTTTATGTCGACCTATGCCAGATCAGTCTCACATGATTTACCTTAAGATAAGCCACGTTTTGAATTTACAGCACTTCTTTTCCATAAGGACTGCCCTGGGCAAATCCCTGCTCTGCAGTAAGCTTGAGGTAGCTTAAGCCTGCAGTGTCAGAGTAATTACTTATATTGCATTGGCCGCAGGGCATGAGAGGAAATACGGACAGGTAATGTATGCTAATTAAGGCAGTGTAAACTCATACCCTAGGCCATTCAAAGCTTTTAGATGTATATGTACCTTAAACTGCTCAGGACTGCCTTCTAGATAAGCTAGGGGCCTGTGCCACGTGCACACAAAGACACCCAGGACTTGTGAAGTTAATTATCAAAATTTCAGCCTGGTTATTTAAACTGTTGGAAGACTCGATTAAGAATGTGTTTTCAGAATAAGGGCAATTCTGATTTGATTTAGTAACACCTCCTCTTCTCCATATTTTTTTTCTTAGGTAGGACTTTCAGACAATTTACCTCTTGCACACTAGAAGTGTGACCAAGGTGTGCTCACATGATCACAAGTGTGGGATATGGAGTTTTCCTCCTGCAGGCACTGGAGAAGATGCTGAAGATACCCCCTACTGCAAAGCAAATTAAGCTGAGGTAGTTACAGGTGTGCCTCTGGACATGCACTGTCTCTGCACTGGACTTTGCACAGGCCGGAACCAAAATGCCTCCTCCTGCTGCCAGCACCCACTTTCCTCTGACCAAGAAGCAGGCTGTTGGCTGAACGACTGCGTGTGCCCCTCTGAGGCACCTCCAGCATGACAGATGCATAGGCTGCATGCATGTTGTACCCAAGTGGTAGAACAGAACATGCTGTATGTGCAGCAAACCTGTATTTAGCCAGGAACCACAGAAGTCGGGTGTGCAAGTAAGACATCTGGTCCTGGCAGCAGAGGAAGGAGAAGAGGGATTTAACCACTGAAAGGAGCATAAATGAGCGGTAAATAAGCTAACTCACTGCATGGCACATCCCTTTGTGGCCAGATGAGCATTACTGTGGCTGTTCTGCCTGCTGGCATTGGCACAGCAGAGTGTTACCAGGAGAAAAGAGTGTGAACCTATGGTGCCTCGTGCTTGGTGCAGCTGTCACGGTGCATGGTCTTCCCTCCTGGCCCACTGGAAGCAGTTTACTCTTTTCCTGACAGACCAACTGCTTTATACATACTGCAACGTGACAGCATCATCACAGGCAGCTGCCAGATCCATTAATTTCAATTTATATAGTTAGTAGTCTTTAATTCCAGTAATTAATTATTTAATGGTCATTTGTCTTAACACAGTTCCAGTTCTAAAATACATGCTGTAATCAGTTGGATTCATCCCATGGAGAATGAATCACCTACCCACCCCCAGCAGAGTGTGCTCCCCGGGCAGCCTGACAGATCATGGGTATCTTTACCTGCTGGGGAGCCCGTGTTGTCCTCAGCTGCTAGCTCGGTCCCTCTCTTGCTTTGTCGCTGCTCTGATTGCTCCTTATGTTCTTAATTAAGTTAAAGGAGTGTGAGGTTCTGGCCAAATTAATCATGGCTAGGAATCAACGTTCATATTTCTCTTGCAGCTTTGAAGTCTGTCTAATCTCCCCTGTTATCACTATAATATCTGAGATGTGATGAGGGCTTTGTAAGTACACAGATTAGACAGATTGCAAAGTTAATGGGGACATATGGGTGTTTTTCTCAGCCATTATTCTCTCTGTAATTGTGGTGGAAAGAAGCTGTCAGCAGAAATGCACTCCTCGGTAATACACTGCTGTAGCGTGTTGGTAAACCTTGGGGAGAGTGCTGGTCTCTGCGAGTGTGTTCTGCACACACGAAAGATCACTCCATACCCGTTGTTCGTTTCGGTTTTTTTAAACAACTAACCAGTGAAGGAGTCATTTGGAAATATACCTGGCCTTGGCTTCAGCTTGACGAGAACTGTGGGAAGTTTTCTGATCAACCCAGTGCTGAAATAAAACAAAAAGCTGATTATCCTTGTGGTTTTCTTTCTGTGAATTTTGGGTGATACTCTATGTGCTAATAAGCGAAGCTCCGGGAAACTCAGCATCACTGCACGGGACACCTGTATTCTTCTTTTTCCAGACACTTCCTCAGATCTAATTTGTTACTTCTCTATTTAAATCAGCAGAGCCAGGCAGGTATAAAACTAAAGTCTTAACCACCCATAGCAATTACACATGTTCATAAGATTAGGCAGGAAACACTCCATAAATTCCAGTAGTTAACACTTGTTTTAATTGAATTGCTCCTGAAGGTTGAATGGAACTGGTATTTCTCTGCTCTGAAGGTTGCTTTTCTCAAAACACAGCTGCATAACAACAAACAGATGTTTCCCAAGGGAGACAAGACCACATTTCCAGTATTGGTAAAGTGATGCCTCTGTTTTGTACATTTATCACGTACTGCATCTAAAATAGTTGGAAAAAAACCTTTGTTTTGATTCAGCTACATTGAATCCCTTGGCATTATCAGAAGTTTAAAAAGATCTTGCAATTATCTCGAGTTTAATCCTTTTGTCTTCTTGACCACAGGCAGAACAAGTCATCACGATGCAGGGACACACATTTTTCTAAGAAAGGCAGAAAAGGAGCTAATGGATAATTCCTTAGATCCATTTAGGCTGCAAAGCATGCTATGCTATAGGACTGTATCCTAGCAGAGCAGCTTTTACCTGTTTGTATGAGGTAAACTACTAAAATAACTTGCCCAGGACAATACTGTGCTTTAGAAGACTTGTATCTAGACTGATGATAAATAGTTCATACTGGTTTAGATATAGGTGAGGCATGCAAGATGGTCCCATCTTTATACCTGTGGCCATAGAGGTTTTATGCTTTGTATCTTCACTTGTTTCAGCACCAGCTCAGCCAGGTTAATGCGAACCATGCTCATCAATGCTTATTCAGGTAGAATATTTGAATAGCATTATCCAGGCAAATGTCAATCTCAGTCCCTTTTATGACCCCAGCTGTGGAGGCAACAGCAGCAGCCAACAGCCAGGGTTATTTAACTTCTTCGAGAGTTACAGCTCCATCAGAAAGCACTGTCTGTCTTTGCCCTGATACAAGTAGACTGGAATCCAGCTGGCATCATCCTGTGCTGCTGCTGCCAAACTTCTGAGAGGGAGGGGCTGCATATTTTACAAGCCTTGTCTGCACATGTCAGTTTATTTAGTATATGTTAAGTCATTTATTTTAATCAAATAGATCAATGAAACTCTTGAGAGTTTATTCAGGCGCACCTGTTTTGTTTTTTCTTTTAAGCCTATGTTATTTGGAATCAAAGCCAAAAAAGCCATTCTTACACCAGAGTAAGTCTGTTCAAGAGTAGAAGAGGCCTCCTCCGTGGATTGTCCTATTATTATTATATTTATGCAGTAAAATTCTGACAGTAAAATTCAGACAAGCCACAACTCATTGCAAACAGGAACATACAAATGCTAAAATGCTAGAAGGAGCAGTCTTACATTACTCACATAGAAGTAGAATACTCTGGAAAAGTAGGTTCCAACCCACAGCTGTGAGAGTCCTCAAAAACTGGTTGTTTTCAGAGATGAGTTAAAAGAAGAGACCAGCAGCAGACCTGAGCTTGTAAGTTCTGCAGTTTTGTTTGCAACTTGCGCCCATGAGCTAATGGCAACCTGAAGAGAACTGAGGAGGGTTTTTCTCCAAGTCTAATGGCTATAAGGTCACTGTTGAATTTCTTCTTGTTAAATTCAACACTAATTATGCTTTAGTATTTAGCAGAAAGGTAAGAAATTCTCCATTTAATAAACTCTGAAGCCCAGTGAAATGCATTCCCACTTAACATACCTCTGTTAAAAATAAGAATCCTCAGAAATTGTTTTCCACCTAATGTTCTGAGTGTGTTTGTTAATTCTATAAATACAGATTCTGTACATATAAATGCTCAATGAAACCAGGTTTCCTCCAAAGGAATTCTAAGATTTCAGCACCATTTTATAAAACAGTGTGAAATGTCTCAAGGATGCATCAACTAACATCACTCACTGCTGAATAATGGCCAGTAAGATAGGTTAGGTTGTGGCAGCATTACCACGTCCTAGAGTTTGAATAAAATTTCAACCAGCATTTGACTGATCCCCAAATGCCACAAATATAAAATGGATTCCAGGCAGATCTTGATTGTATCCCTGCTGAGACATCCTCTTTGAATGCAACCTTCTTTCAACCTGCTGTCATATAATTGTTGTCTATGCATTTTCACCAACCATGTAACTTATAATGGTTCCTTTGGATCATAGGTCCTTACTTCGCTCAAGACATTGTCCTGTGAAATGTCTTGAAAGTCTCATCAAAATGAGAAATTGAGGTCTACAGCTTCCCTCTTTTCTGCTCTCTCTGCTGTTGAGCAGTTTGACTGTATTTGTTCTCAGAAAAGACACGTTAGATAACATTATCACTCACTGTTTTTTCTCCTCCTTGCTTTTCTCCTGCCTTCCTTTTCATGATGCCAGCCTCCAATCCACTGGAGGCTCCCATGTCCCAAAGAGTCCCTGCTGGTCCATAAAAGGTTTCGTGTTAACTCAGCGAATGCTCAAGGTCATGTTAATCTGCATAAATAGCTGTTTCAGCACAGTCTTTCCTTTTAGGCCAGATTGTAGATATTGGGTAGGAGTTAACAGAAGGCAGGTGAGGCTAGACTACCTCTATTCTTATCAACTGTGCCCTCTGCTCCTTGCCCTGAGGTAGTTCCCAAACTATAATCCAGAGCCACCCTCAATATTCAGGCAAACACAACCACCCCAACCATGTCAAAAAATATAGGGGTGAATAAAGAGTTTGAGGCTTTCTTGATCTGTTCTCTCAAACCCCAGCCAAACTTAATCTTTCCATCTACATTTATTGTGGCAATCAAATCTTTCATTTCACCTCTTCTCCCTGACAAGTCTATTTTATTTCACTTGTTTGAGCTACCAGAACTGAAAGCAGGTGTGTTGGGGAAGAGGAAACAGGAAAGCCTTATAAATATGACTACTTAGATTTTGAGAATATGAAACATGTAGGTGAAATAGAATTGAAAGCAAGTTTCGATGTCTAAGATGCCAAGCCATTAGTTACTAAACAACTGGAAAAGACAATGGCTTGGCCGGCTGAAGGTAATCCCCTTTGATTAAACAATGCCCCTCTCCTTACCGAAAGTCCAAGGGTCAGAGCAGACCCTAGAAGCTTGGGAGGAAGGGTCTAAAGAGTAATTTGTAAGGTTTAAAATGTAACACAGTATGGTAATACAATGATTCTTATAGGCTGTATGTAAATGCTATAGGATTTGTATCTTGTACTAGATTGGTTAGTGTAAATTAGAATATTCAGTATAGAAGAAGATTTAATGTATTGTAACAGGAACTTCGCTCTCTTAGCTCTTTTAGCTTAGCTCTCTTAACTTCCCAGTTTCTTACTCTCTTAACTTCTTACTCTCTTATGCTCCTAACTTCCCTCTCTTGCTGGCTATTTTGCTAGCTCCCCTTCTCTCTGTCTTTCTCTCTCGGGCCTGCTCTGAGCTGCGGCTGGCAGCTCTTAGCAGGGCCCCATTACCCACGACCCTCTGCAATAAACTGCATGTTCCAACACCAGCCTTGACTCCAGAGATCTCTCGTCCCAGCTGTCCCGAGATCCGTTCCGGAGAACTACACAGGTGGTTGCTACATATTTTGAAGTGCTTCAAAGCACTTTACATCCTCTATCTGAATGTACTGTGCAATGATGAATTTGAGTCTGTGCTGTTCTTAAGCCTTGAATCAGTTCTATCTGTAAGACAGAAGAGATCATTCCCTTCATTTTCTTTCCTAGACCAACACAGGACTTAATGAATTCAAGATGTGTATATTTTAAGTCAGCAGGGACACTAGGATAATGGGAATTACCTAATTGACACATACCACCACCCACACACTTCATAAAATCCAGTCTCAAATTTACTAGTATTCCATTCAGAAGTAGGCTTTTCCCACCGTGGCTCCATGTAAAACTGCTACACGTTTCTGGTCCAGTGTTGCATAGCTATGGGTCTAGTCTTGTGAGGTACTAGGCCCATACATAGAGTGGAGGAGGCAGTGAACTCTGCCTGCATTACAGGTCTAAATTCAACGTGCATTTTGCCTGAGGAAAGACTATTATTTTTTTATTTTACTTGTCTTAATATAAATTCTTTGAAGTGCTAATTATCCTTCTGCTGCCACTTGTTGGTATTTGCAGCATGTACTGCTTTGTGATATTTCTGTCTTATCTGTTTACTATCTTCTAGTGAGTGGCTTACTATGAGCAATTCCTTCATTTGCTCTTTTACCTCCTTGTAACAACATTTGTGTTCAGGGTGGAAACTTCCACTTCTCTGCTGGAAGAGATCAGACAGTTGACAGAATTTTTGCCAAGGTATACAGAATTTCTACAGGGGCTTTTTCTACCCACTTGGCTATTTGTAGCCCACTCGGTCCTCATACTTTTGGTCAAGGTACGATCGGTACTGTCAGAAAGGTTGCTTTTTGTTTTTTAGATTTGGTGTTGAGACCAGGTTTCAAAAACCCCCACAAATTCTGTTAACTGAGCTACATGCCAGAGGGCAGCATATTTTAGCAACTGTCTTTTATGCACTTCATTAAGTGTAAATGTAACAAGCATCTCAGTGTTCTCCATAATGAAAGGATTCTTTGAGTGTTAAATACTCCTTTGGTTGTTTTTAATCAAGCTTAATATGTGTGAAATTTGTGGGAACGACAGTCCCATAGACTAACAGCAACAACAGGTACAGCCAGAAATCCCAACTTGCACAACATATCCATAACATAGCACCACTTTCCTTACCCTTTGGCCTACTCAGAAGACCTTGTTGATCAATTTTGTTCTCGTGGATATTCAATTGGAGTACTCCCTGTTGTCTTTCAGCAAGGATAGCCACAGGTGGCTTTTTGACATAGGAACTTAAAGAGAAGCTGTAAATTCCACTTGGTTTCCTTATGCAATTTAACTCATTGTGGAACCTTGTCTGTGCTTTCACAGCTGGCAAAATGGGTAAGGCATTTTCACAGTTGGACAGTGCCATGTTAGCAATCTGCAAGTATTCTGGGCGGTTAACTTGTCAGTTAGATAATCAGGTTTTAGCAAAAATCTCCTAGCTCGGGTTATTTTGAAGCAAAGACATGGAGCAAGTGGGACAGGTTTATAGGTTTGTTTCAACTTCACTTAAAACAATAGGCTTGAGGTGTTATTTGCATGTTCATTTCAAAGGATTGTTAACTAGATGGCCAGTACTGATAAATGTCATCACACTATGTCCTTTTTACAGAATGTTCCAGATCAAAACCCTGGACTGAGCACATTTACCCTTCTTGTGTTGCCTGCTTACAGAGCAATTATGTCCTGGGCACATTTTAGCTACTGCAGAGCCAGGCAAACCCATCTTATGTTGCCTCTCCCAGGGGAATTTATTTCAGGTTGACTTGGGAGCACTCAAAAAGCATGGCAAAGGTGAAGAAAAGGAGAGATGGGAAATCCTAGGAAACTCCAGCAAAGAGGAATACAGGCAGGAACATCCAGCAGTCTTTTCCAGTGATGTGACCCAGGCTGAGTGTTCACCTCTCAACGGGCTGCACTCAGCTGTGCAGTAGAAAGAGTATTATACAATAAAGCAAGTTATATTTACAGACTGTTCCACAGCTGGTCTTATAAAATTGCCTGCAGACATAATGGGCCGACAAATAAAACATTTTCATATAACTCCTTCCCTGGTGATATATATATTTTGTATAGAGTTTGTATATACATTTGAATGTAAGAGGGAGAATAGGTATCACTTTCCAGCCATAATTCAATCAGGAACTGCACATCAACAGCCTGTAAAACTTGAAATGAACTAAAATCTGCAAATTTCATTTTTTCTGGTCATGCCCTATCTCATCCATCCCAGTGATCTCCACTCTTTCCCATCTGTGTTCCCTCCCCTGACAGCTCCAGACCTTTCCATTCCCTCTCTCACTTTAGTAAAATTTGTGTTTTTCTCACACATCTGGCAAACTTTTGCTTAGGTTTTAAAAACAGAAGGGAAAAAAAAAAAGGTTCAGTAAACTGTTTTCACTCCCAAATTCCCAGAATGCAAAGAGTGGGAAAGATATATGTTCTTAGAAAAAAATACACACAATGAGGGACAAGGCCTGGACCCCTGGAAGAGCTTTTTGTGCTCAGCAAGATGGAGCTACTCTTCCTTGTCTACTGCCCTGTGAAAGAGAAGTTGATGTGAATTGCACTGTGCCAGTGCAAAAGCAAAGTGAAGCAGCAATGCCCCACGTACCCTTTCCCTCTGATTTCCAACCCATTTGAGCAAAACCTACATCGAGCCTCGCTAAGTCGGAGCCCTTCTCTTTTGTTGCTCAGCTCCAGCTTGAATGATCCCAGATTTTCCCCAGATCTTCAAACACATCCCCTGACACTCCCTAGCCTTCACAGGAAAAGGAAAGCTGGCAACTTCAAGAGCAGCGGCCACTCCTCCCCGCTCGGAGGCCGCTGCACACCCCGGCTTTGATGTGGCTGACCTCCCCAGAACTGGAGGAGGCTGCTGCTGCTTCTCAGCTCGCATTTCCCCCGAGGCCATGAATTATCCTGACAACTGACTCCTGACAGCCGACACCGCCCCGAGGGGCTGTGTCCTACTCTGGGAACCGGCACTGCAGGGGGAAGCGTGAATGGATAGCCCGGGCTGGAAGTGGGGCACTTGGTGCTTAATGAATGTTTCTGTTTTGCTGAGAGACAACCGCAGGCCAGAGGGCCTGAGCTGGAATCTGAAAGATTGAAAGTGTTTCGATGTGAGGACTCAGCTGGTCTCGTGACAAAACAGAAGCCAATTGTGAAATCTGGAAACATTTCCAAATTTCCCCAATTTCTAAATGGGCATTAAGATCAGTTCAATGTGTAACTTCAACAGGAAGCCTCCATGGGTCACTGGTTTGTGACTCCCTTTACCTCCTCTTTTGTGTCATTCTTCCCATGCATATATCCTCCATCCTCCACTTTAAAGGAACAAGAATTTATGAAATTATTTTTCTTCTTTACTGGACTATGTACACAAAAAATTTTCAGAAATGAAAAGTGTTGCAAACAGTGGTCATAGTTATTTACAAAATAACTTTTTAAAATACCTAAACTTTTGTCCTGGGCAATAAAAAAATCAAACTGCATAATGAAAATTGGAAATGTTAATTTTTTTAAAAAATCGACATGCTAAATCCACTTACATTCTGCCCCATCTGCAAGCTTACACGTGGACAACACAGTAACATATTCAAAAGATAATTCACAATGTGTGATTTAGGTCTGGGCCATTCTGTGAACTGGGGTTTTAGATAAAGAGACTTTTTTTTTTTTTTAGGAAACATGCAAGTGAAGAAACCCACTTGGATTATTAATTGCAGCCCATAATCATAAGTAAGTCCATATAGTGCAGGTGACTTGACAGATCAATCAATCCACCCCAGCCATAAAAGAGTCCCTCTAGAAAGAAAAGGAAAATAAAAAGGCATCATCAGTTTCCTGTATTAGTTTGGTCAAAAGCAGAAGATGTTCTTTAAAAGTTGAGCACCAATACATAAAACCAAAATATCTCCTTATGTGCCAACATGGCCTGGGACATGCTCCTTCTAGCCCCAGATTTAACAGCGAGTCTCATCTTCAGCAGATGAAGTAGAGCAGAAGACCTGAGAGTGGAAATATATTGAAGTGCCTTAGGGAGCAGCCTATCTATCAGGTGTACTGGGACCAATTCACCAACCTCAGACATTTTTTCATCAAGGAATATAAAAAAGCATTAAATAGAACATATCAAAATCTACTTCCTCAATTTGAATAAATCAGCCTTATTCTGATTTATGCTGACTTACACCAGCAAAACTCTTAAAGAGTTTTAGATTGCATTTCACACAGTACTCACACAAATTAGGATATTTTACTACATTTTTACCAATTTTTTTCCCAGCAAATTGAAATAGGCTTGAGCTGTCTTTTTAAAACAATATAAATACTTCTGAATGTCTCAACTTTGAGAATGTCTCCTTCTTCACTGTTACTGATGGGTAGCAAGTGATTGCAGCTGATAGTATCTGCTAGCCAGGGGATATGAATGTGCTAATCTTACTTCCAATATAAACAACAGTTGGGGCAACTTTTTGCAATGTAAATGGTTTGTTGGGTGCATTTTATGACACAGAGTGTGTCATCACAAACACTGGTCATTGTTTGCTTTTCTTTAAAATTAAGTCAAAGTATTTCACAGCATTGTTTGGCACCAAAATAAATTAGGTCCATTTGTGTATGGTCTAGGTGCAAGTGTGCACGTAGGCATTTGTGCTCCGTTTTTAAAAGGGATGCAGTTTTCAAGAATTCAAAAGACCTTAACTGCATGTGAGGACTTACACGGTTTTCTCAGCAATGAAGATGATTTAAATATACAGAAAAAAATATCTAGGACTTATGTTTTTGCTCCCTATTTACTGAGACATTGTCTTTTCAGGCAATTGTTTGTGTCAGGAAAAGATGAACATTTACCCTGGTTGGTTACTGTTTGCTTAAAAATTGCACTTCATTTTTTTCATGTGAGTTTGAGACCTATGAAGCTGCCCAAAACAACCCCAAAACCTACAAGTCAGAAAAATTGGATTTGAGTCTTTCTGTTTGTTTGTTTATCCATAGTAATTTTAAAAGGCATTTTAAAACTGCTGTTAACTGAAGTGAACTTCACATTTCCAGTCACTGAGCTCACTGGGAGATGAAAGGATCCTCCCGGCCATTACTCAGCACTTTCCTTCAGCACGGCCCTGTCCCACCATGGAGGTTACTAACTTTTTTACAAGCGCTGCTCACATCCTCTTTTTGATGGATGGTGCTAAGCTTGTGCTTAGATTACAGGATTTCTTAGCAAGGCCATTTTGTTATTGAGGGGGAGGAAATTTTAACACAAAGTTATTTTTCATATCAACCTCTCCATTCTCCCCATAAAAATTTGCATGGGGAAACTATTTCAAGGAGTCTCATACCACACCAACCTGAGGCCTTAATGGACAGTCATGGGTGTCCCAAGCACAGGGTGCAGAGGTAGGTTTTGAACTAGACCTCCCCTGCTTTTTGTGTCCAGCTGCAAGTTACAAAGGGGGCTTTGCCCTGGGGCTTTCAGTACTGCTCTCTTGCAGTTCCCACTGGGACACAGGAAACCTGGGGTGACCCGTGGGAAGACTCAATGAGAAGAGAGAGGAAAGGGGGCAGAGAGAGGAGAAAGAAAGCACCCTTTTTCCTTCTGAAACCCTTGTCCTTTTTTCAAAGGGGAAAAAAAAAGAGAGAAGGTTGAGAGGGAGGCCAGAGGGGAAGAAATTTTCCTGCTACCTCATTACTCTGCGCTCGCTGTAAACTCCCAGCTGTAGTCAGCCTAGCTCCCGCCCTTCTCGTCCCTCTGGCCCCTGCACCTAAATTTCTCACAACCTTCTTCCCATCTGGGAATGCAAATCAAGACACCTTCAGAATTAAAAAACAAAACAAAACCAAAACCCAAACAAACATGAGTAAGAATGCCCCATTCTCCTTTATGGATTATAAAAAAACAAATATAGCTGGTCTTCACTGTCTCTAATTTTCTGTGATTTCTAGCTGAAGTTTCATGACTCATGAACTTACTTTTCTCTCTAAAAATCTCACTGGCTTTATTTTTTTTCCTTAGTGGAAAAAAAGCTGACACCAGATGTTTCTTTAGACCCTTCCCTGTCCTGAGTGAGTAAACACCAGAGACAAACAGGCTGTTCTGTTGTCTTGCTCCTCTCCAGAACACCAACAGTTTTATCACTTAGTTTAGAAAAGAAATTTCAACTGATACCAACTACATTTCCAGCTAAAGATATGTAAATCTTCACTCTTAAAATTAAATAAAAGGTTTTGCTTATGAATAATCTGACTGTTTATGAGCAGTGTGGTATGATGCACAGATACAATAAAGCTCTTGTGCTGTCCGAGCCCTTGGCTCAAATGAGTGTGTCTCCTGGCCCAGGAAAGCAACAGCCTTTTCTAACAGCCGCCTGTCAGTATTTTTAAACCTTCTCTCCTAAAATAACATGTCGATGTTTGCCTACCTGAACTTACAGGAAGACTGAATGAAAATTTGTGGGCACACCACTGTAAATGGATTTTGTCACGGTTTTTATGATGTCATCAGATTATTTATCTTGCTGTGCTGAGAAACTGAGAATTGCATTTTCCCCTGCAGCCCCCTCATCTCTGAAGGCATTTTTGAACTCTTTTTTTTTAACCCTTCTGAAAGTAAGGGGTTGAAATTGTGGAGAGTGAACCTCCTGAGGTGAAGGTGAACGTGTTGGATCCGTTCTGCCAGCTGGCATTCAAGCTTACCATGTTGCTTACAAATATATCCCGAAGTGAACCTCAAAAAAAAACCCCACCACACAGACAATTTTAATTCCTTCCGTGTCAGTAACACCACTACATTTGTTTAGCAGCTCGGCATGGGACTGTGGCACTAGCTGGTATTTTATCTTCTGGTAAAAACCTACTTATTTTATATCAAGACATTTGAGAGAGATGAAAGAAGCTCTCAGGTCCCAAGATGTTTTTGTACTGAGACCACTACATCTGCAAATTACAGGTTTTTAAAACTTTTTTTCAATTACACAGACATAAAATATTAGATCACTGAATGGTTAGGTAATATTATTTTAATATCACCTTTCATGTAGAAAAATGTTACTTCTACCTCAGTCTTTGCTTAGAAAGAAATTCAAAGAACAAATCTTGGGTGTAGGTGTTTTCTCAGCTTACCAAAATTATTTAAAATTAAGTTTCATTCTATCCTCGTTCAGTAGTCAGAAGACAGAGTTATGTATCTTCTGGGATCTATTGATCCGTTCAAAAATAGATGCCTACTTTCACATGGACACGGGCAGGGTTTTTTGCCACTAGAATCCTGGTGTGCCCCAGGGCAAGACCTAATCCTGGAAGCCATTGTTTTCACTATAGGCAGTAAAACACACTTATGCATATGCGCATTTTGCAGCACGAATTGTACCCGGTCATTTGCATCACAATTCCCGGAGCAGCTCTTCCTCACAACCCCAGGGGTTTGGGTTGCAGCACTGGGATGGGTGGAATGTGTTCGTGGATGGTGTGGAGGGATCTCAGACTGCAAAAGCCGCCTGATACAGGCCTAGGGGACATCTGGGAGTGAGGAAAGTAGTGTCTCCTACTGTCAGTGGGAAGCAGACCCTAGAGCAAACCCGCTGTAGCTGGGTTATATCTCAGGGGAAGCCAATTGCTTCATGCTGGGAAAGGTCTTGAGTGAGAACTAATGCACAAAAACTGTGGGTGATGTGGGGAGGGGAAGCTGGGACAAGGGAGGGAGCAGGGTCACTAAAATAACCAGGAAGTCTGTCTGGAAACTGCTGTTTCAATAGTGCCAAGATCTTCAGCTTAATATAAAATCTGATTTCTTCTTTGGTTCCCAGCAGTCTGTGCAATTCGGCCCTTCCTGTGGAAACCATGTCCCTGAGTGTGTACTTAAGTAACTTGCAGAACTGAGGGGTAGCCATGGGGAGAAGGTCACCTTTTTGGATATTTGTGAATATCACAGTGATATTTGTGAAACGTTAAGAGTGAACATGATAATTTTGGGGGCTGCATCAGAGCTGGGGTTTTGTGGCAGGGTGTCAAAAGCTGTTCCTTGTATTGTTTTGGTTTCCTCTGAGCTTGCAGAGTAGCCCCATTTCCTTCAGTATTTCAAGCCATCCAGATGGATCAGGGTGATAAATGGTGAGAAATTGCTTTGCAATTTAGCTACATATGGAAAACATGCTTTGAAAAATGCATTCAGTTGTCTTTTTAGAGGTGAATGTGGAGATTTTCTAATCTTAGATGTATTTTTGGGTCTTTAGTTCAGTTCTCCAGTATAGATCTATGTCTTGATTTCACCAGAGTTAAATTTAAAATTATATTAGTTTTGCAGTCAGGGAAAAAATGCTTTATCCTTGCTTGTTTCACATTTCTGCACCATCAATTCATGGTAAGATGAATTTTTAAGATATAAGGTAATTTTTTTGTTGTCATCTTCCAGGTAGGACTTTATAACAATGGCAGATTGAGAGTGAAGACTAGTTTCTGTCCACTTAGACAGAATGAGCCCCATCTGTGCTTCAACATACACATCAGACCACATTGCTGCAGTTGGCACTGAATTACCTGTTGCTTCTACTTTTCTGCTGAAGGAACCGGGATAGACAGACTGGAAAGCTTCACAGTCTGAAATGGTCTTTTAACTTTTGAAGGACGACAGCATTTATGTGGATGATGTAGAGCCCACAGCTCTGATAATATAGTTACGTTCTAAATAGAGAGCCAATAAACACCAGCTTAACTTTGGATAGAGATGCAAGTTCTTTGAACATTAGTTTCCTGAGTGTTTAGAAAGAGCGTATTAGCACTTAAGAACATCATCTGATGTTGTAAAAATGTCTGGCAATCTAGTTCGTAGGCAGNAGTGCATCCATATAAAACATGGCCACAGGCCCTAAAGAAGTGGTGGGAATACCTATCCATGGGCTTTAGGAACCCTATTTTGCATGTGCAAACCTTATGATCTGAAGATAGTCTAAGGCATTTTGTGGGGTTTTCTATACTGAAACAGGGTGTCTCAGGACGTGAATACACTGAAGAGCATTGAGGACAAAATTACTTGTCTCTGGCATAATCAGTCAATGTTGGTAGCTTCTAGAGAAGATTTAGTTTAAATGTACAAAATAAGATACTATAAATCAGCTTTATGATATTTGTTTTCCTTGTGACATTGATAAAGTCTGTTTGTTTCTTGCTTCATCTTGTCTTCTCTCAGTCACCCATAATTTTCCAGATGCAGTTGACACACAGTTAATCCAAACACTTCAGATTCCTGTTACGAAGACATTACCTTACAGAATTTCTAACTGCAGAGCTGACTGTATTTAACTAATTTCAAGGTTTCAGATTTAGGGGGTTATGAGAAGTATGGTCCCCACATGCAATATCTTCCTTCAGGATGTCTGAGGTTACGTTAATTAATCAAGTATCCAGGAGAGGAAACATTAATCTTCTGTCTCTGTACATTGCTGGGATTATTCCAAAACCTCCTTCCTTTTCTCTGTCAATATAAATAAAATAAAGAGAGAAGAGGAAAGTTTAACATATGGTCAGAGATAGAGAGCATGTCCTTTTCTCCAGAAGCATACATCAAAAGATTTGCAGAGACTGGGCTGATTCATCGGCAGTGCTCTTAGGCCAATATAGGGCCCAGGATGTGAGTCAGTCACAAGCAATGTGACATTAGACTTCCATAAACAATTTTTTACAGATGATACAATAAATTTATATTTTCCTTGCTTTCTCCCCCATTCAATAGTCTGCTATACTCCCTTTATAGCATTTCTGTTTGCTCTTATCTCCAAGACAGTAGAAAGACCCATGGGTGTNAAAAATGTCTGGCAATCTAGTTCGTAGGCAGCATGAATAAGGATAAATGAATGGGGAGCGACTTTCGTGCTAATCACCAAAACACTGTGAGCTAGACGCAAGCCATTCACTTTCTCCACTATCCAACAAAATGCCCATGCACTGAGCAATTTCACACAATATGACGAACCCGTTGCTGCTTTATTGTATCACTGCATACCAGCAAAA
>VYZQ01008537.1:70917-95943 GCA_013400655.1 Mystacornis crossleyi
GCTGTTCCTTCCTGTCTTATCACTGTGACCTGGCAGAAGAGCCAGACCCCCACTTTGCTACAATTTCCTTTCAGGGAGTTATAGAGAGTGATAAGATGCTCCTGGAGCCTCCTTTTCTCCAGGCTGAGCTCGCTCCCCCAGCTCCCTCAGCTGCTCCTCACAGGACTTGTGCTCCAGACCCTTCACCAGCTCCACTGCTCTCATTTGTAGATACCTTTGCAATTTCAGAAATCTTTTTCTATTTTCTACCCCTCTATTTCAATTAAATAGCTAACTTCACTAGAAGAAGTATTTTTTCTATGAGATCTCATTCTGTATCCAGAAGCAATTAGAACAGTGCTTTTTCTCACAAAAAGTATATATTTTTAATTTACAGGGAAATAAGTTTGTGCTAATGACCTTTATGAGGTAAAAAATTTCTCCAAAATACCTAAGGACCTTACTACATGTTGGAGTTCTTTGAAAGAGGAAGTTCATAAATCATTCCCCCATATTATATATCTCTAATACATCTATATTTATGGATTAAATTAGCAAGTATGTAAAACTTACATTGAGTACTGTAGTACTTAGTCCTACAATACCCAGCCTGAAAAGCTACTTTTAAATTTAATACCAAGAAAGTGTATAATCTGGATTTCCATCTCTAAAGTATAATTTATACATGGAAGTCACAGGTAAAATGTGGAAAAATTAGCAGTATTCAGAAACTGAGTAATGTTGTAGCAGATCCAATTTCGAATTAAACTTTTCCTTGAAACTAGAAGATGTTAACTATGCATTTGATAAAAACTTAAATCATATTTTCCAGAGAGGGAAACAGAGGGAAAAGAAGCATATGGAGGTCAGTCTGGGTGTGACGTCCATTACCACATAGATCTAATTCCCATTAGTCATTTCAGTGTATATTTTTTTTACTTTTAACATGTTGACACTTTGAGTGCTTGTGTACATTGTGGGAAAGGAAAGGGAGGAGAAAAAGGAAGAGGAAAAGATGAAGGAAGGCAAGAGGAAAGGGAAGAGGAAAGGGAAGGAAAGGGGAGAGGAGGAGAGGGACTGCAGGGATACACACTGTCTCTGGGAAGATGGCAAGATGGATGAACAGGATACAGCATGCAAATAAACTTCTTACAGTGCCTGGGCCCTCAGAGGCACAGTTCTTAACTGGGCAGGTGTATTGAGTCCTTGATAGTTGCTCTCAGGGATCCTGAGCTTACGCAGCATTGTTGGCTACTTTTGAAATGTGATCTTTATACTGCTAATGTGATAACTAGATGTTGGCCATCTCTTTTCCCCAGTTTTCCTCCATTTTCCCAGGAGAAAGCTGGACCCCATTCCCAATCTGGGCAGAGAAACAATACCTTCACAGAAAGATTCCAGAAGTATCTGTGAAGAGAAGGTATCTGCTTTGCAGGACAGCTCAGAGAAATTGCTCAAGGGACAAGAAAAATGGCAGAAAGCACAGTGATGTCACAGTGGCATGCTGTCACTGAAATGGGTGATGATATGGGAAAGAGCAGACTCACCGAAATCATCTGCAGGGTGCACAAACTGGAACAGAAAGAACTGTGGGAGGATTTAAATAACCTTGTCAAGGTGCGTGTGTGCATCTCTGCCTTCACCTTTAGATCTGTCAAGAAAAAATAAAAGTAACTTTAAACCATGTTCCACAGAAACATCATGAGTCTATAGGGTGCTGTAGACAGACTGAACTTTGTCACTCCATTGTGAGAGTCCTGGCCCTGGTCAGCATATCCAGAGATGAAGCAGGGGAGGCCTGGAAAGAAAGTCCTGCAATTCCTCCTGCTTTGGTCCAATTCATGGGCAGGAGGACACAACCATGGGACTTAGTACTCGCACAAGCCACCTCAAGAACCTCCTTGTTCCCCACTTTACTTTCAAATGAGAGAGTGCATTTTACAAATGGAGACTGATCACAACACTGATCTGAAATAATGCTTTTGACTTTAACCTTCCCTCTCCTGAATTTGCTTTAACCATCTGTTGTGCTTTATCATTGATCTACAAGGACCTTTAGTAGCAGAACACCACCTTTTTCCTGCACCTTCGTGCAACACTAAGCAACTGTAATATTTAAAATATCAGATTTTGTGTGGCCTGAGCACTCGTTTAGTTTTCATGAAACGGGTAATTAAGCAACTTCTGTAGAGTCAAAACTTGGAAACAACTTAAGTTACTGCCTCAAGACAAGTGGGCCAATCGTGCCAAAGCTGGAGTATGAACAGTGTATTAACTGTGCTTCCCCATAGGAAAGCAGCAGAGTATGAGTATGGGTTTTCAGGGATCACAGAGCCATGAGAAGCAGCTGCAGGAGGTAATCTGGCCAAAAGGATCAGCAGAGATTTGCCTCTGCCTTCTTATTGGATGTAAACTAGATGACAGCAAAGATGATGCCTTGTTCATGATACCAGAGTTTCCTCCTAAAGAGGAAAATTCTCACAAAATAGCCCTGAAAGTTCTGTAATGTTCATGCCACAAGGGGTGTAAAGGCTCTAAGGGGGTCTGTAAGAGGTAATGGATTAATTTTTAAATGGTTTGAGATCTTGCCTTAATGCTCAGAGGGAAGCTCAGAACTCTTGCTCTGCATGTATTTGCAACTCCGTAAATAAAGACCACGGTGCCAGGTCTTGATTTTCGCACATTAATCCACAGGGACCTCCAACCCAGACAGATGGCTCTGAGGCAGCAAAGAAAATAGTTCTTTGGTATTTTTCAGCTCTATCTGATTAGGTGGATTTCCATGGGATGAGCAACCTTACAGCAAAAGAAGAGTCACTTCGTAGGAAAACAAGCAAAACTTAGATGCACTCTGTTAGGAAAAAAGTTAGTGCCTGTCTGTGACCACCAAGAGGACTAAATCTGGGCTGATTTGCGTTCTGTTTCCTACAGTGAAAGAGTGGGAAAATGATCTTCCCTTGCTCTTGGGATAGAAATGGTATTGGATGAATCAGCCTCTTACAAGAACTTTTTGGACAGAATACAGGAAAATCTTTCTATGATTTGAATTTGGTTAACTCACAAGCGTTATTGTTTTATGTCGTAGGCAAACATAATATCATTAATAATAGGATCTGTCAAATGCTACTACTTTATGGCACTTACGACAGTAGAATCTATGCCTCAGTAGTTTAGACACTCACACACCTGTTAACAGGACTCATCCTGCCCAGCAGCAGAGACCTTGCCCATGGGTGCAGAGTGTCTTCAGCTTCCACAGCCAGGCCAGTGTAGGGCTCTCGACACTTTGCAGGACTGATTTTTATACTTCTGTCCTTTCCAGCAGACCCCTGGGGTATTGAAAAGAGTCAATAAACAAAACAAAACAATACAAAAGCCAACAAGCAAAAAAGACCAGCATTTGCTGAAAATGCTGACCACTATTTGCACTGATTCTGTTAATGTGCCCCTGAAATTTCCTGCATGCCCTGCTGTGGAAATGCAAAAAAAAGAAAAAAGGCTTTATTTCTCCAAATATTAGGGAATATTTTCTTTGGCTTTACTCCATCTGCATCATCATTCCTCACATCCTACATTCCAGAGCAGGGTTTAAAAAAGACTTGCCTGGGGAATATTTCACTTGCTTACTCTGAGATTTGAGTTTTTATCAGACAGAATTATTTAGGTTGGAAAAATCCTCTAAGATCATTGAGTCCAACCATTAACATAACACTGCCTAGGTCCTAAGGATCATGTGACTTTAGCAGGGTGTTTCCATTCTCTCTGTAAACATGGTGTGCAACATTGCTTACTGATCATTACCTGCTGCCAGCATCCTTATTCTTACCTACTGAGTCTGTACAAGAGAGTCTTGTGAAATTGTTTTTCCCAGGCTGTGGCAGGCTTGGGGGTTATGACAGAGTAGCTTGAATTTCAAACTGCGGATTGAAATCACAGCATCTGGCAGGGCTGAGAGCTTCTGGGCTCAATAAGTTGTGATCCACCCCAGCTGCAGGCCCTCTCCACCATCAAGGGATTGTATGTGCAGATCCCATTTATGGGCAGCAACTGAAGTCATTCCAGTGCTTAACTTGGAAAACCAACTCATTACCATGCAACTTGTGCCATGCATGCTGCTGCTATCATAAGCCTTATTTTAAATTTGTCATTCTTGGCTATCAGCAAAAGGACAGAAGTGCAGCACGCAGAGCCGAATAAACTCTGTACTCCAAGTTCTGGGCAAAACTGCTCCAGAATGTATGAAAAAATGTAAGAAGTACCATAGCCAGTCAAATCAAAGGCCTGTCTAGCCAAGTATCCTGTCTCTGACAGTGATTATTAGCAGATACTGAAACAAAAGTTTGAGAATTAGGGTATATAGAGCCCTTTTACTGCCTTCCAGCCTCTAAAAATTAACAGTGTCGAGATTTCCTGAGACTGAAATTACATCCAGAGCATAGTATCTAATAGCCAGTAAAGCACTCATCCTCCATTAATGTGCCAATCCCTTTTGGCATTTATTTAATTTATTTTGCCACTATGTAACTACAGGCCACACAAAGTTTTCCTTTTTTGCCAATTTTAAGCTGTACCTGGCAATTTTATTGGGTGCCCCCAAAGATTTTATGTTCTGAGAGACCATGAGCAATCAGTCCGATCAGTCCCTGTTTGTTTTCCCTGCACCAGCCAGGGTTTATGGAACTGTGCTATATTCTGCCTCCATTATCATTTTTCCAAACTGAGAAACCCTATGATTTAGTAAACCAGAGACATGCCAGCATGGAAAAGAGACTTGTGGCAGGACCAGTTGTGGAGCAGTTTCTGGAGGCAGGACTTGCTCCAGACATCTTCTCACCCGCACTTTAGGTCTGTGAAGTTGAAGAACGGATACTGTGTCCTGACAGCAAGGAAGCATCAGGCTCAAGTGTCAGAATAAGAAAAGCCAAGGACTATTCCTGCTTGCAACTCTGACATTTCTCCCCAGGGCCACTAAGATATGAANGGGTCTTTTTCACCACATGGATAGGACAGGCTATGGGAGGTGTGATGCCAGAGTTACATGTGCACATGGAAAATCTAAGGAAACAAGGAAACCACAGCCTCAAGTCTAAGGCAGTCATCCTAGTGCCCCTTCCTGCTCTTGTCAGAGTTGCCTCCAGAATTAGCAGAGCCAGGGCATAACGCCCCAGGTCTGCTGGCTGGGAACAGCCTGTTCTGCAGTGTCACACTAAAAACCCTGCCTGCACGACAATCCATCACGGAGGCTTTTCTGACTGTTAGTGGAAATGACTCCCTCACTCACAGATTTCAAACAAAAACCATCGTCAATGTGAACTGGCAGCCAGAGCACATGTTTTCATTAATCAAGATGTTAATCATGGAATCACCAAGAGCTCTGCCAGACAAATAAACATACTCAAGACATCCAGGGCTAGTAAACTTTGCCCTTTGTATGACTGCTTTTTCCATGATTCTTTGTCTAATTGGGTTCAACAACAAGCCTCTCTATTATAATTTGGATCACTGGGGTTTTTTTACATAGAAAATATTGCCTAGAGAGCTGCTTGCCTTAACTTTAGCATATTACCTGCTAAGAATTGAGTGTCTAATTTTACAAACAATAATAGATGATACCCTAGTCTGGAAATAGTGTTACAAAAGGAACTGCAGCCTCGTGACCTTTGGCCCTAAATCCTGTAAGTTTGGGCAGGATGTCTGGCTAACAGAAGGACAAGTGAAAGCAGTGAAAGCTGCTTTCTCACTCACAAGTTTTCTCACTGCTCCTCTGACCTGCTCCTACCCTGTGAGCTCATTGCTATGAAAAAAACTATCTCCTTCATTCAGTGTTGCTTCTTGATCTGTGATTGGAAATGGTTTAATTATAAGTCCCAGTCTGCACATTCCTGTTCTCAATGCTACTGCAGGTTGCCCTGCCCACCTCTGCATGAGCAATGTAGATCTGCACAGCATTGATAACAGTTTTGAAATACACTCTGTAGATCAATAAGGTTTGTAAAATACCTATTCTCCTGGTATGAGTAACTTATGTTCTGCATTCTTGATTTTTTGGAATAAGCTTTTTAGCATCTACCTCAAGGTCATGGTGCCTGAGGCCACTGGATGCTGAAATGTAGTTAGCCATTCTATTTACAGAGGTTGTGGTCTCTTTCCTTTAGCCATTTTCTCTGCTAAAACCTATGAAAACCACCTTCCCTACAATTTCTANAGGGTGGATGGCAATTTTTCACCTAAGGGTGTCATAAGAACCAATCAGCCACAAGGCAGTAAGAAAAGAAAGGAGATGTCACTGCCTTCTCTGAGGTATGTGACTGCCTGTGTTGAAGGTCTTAGGGAAGCTGGGCAGCTGAGCGGCTGAGCATGGGGGAGAATTTTCTGTGTGATTTTGCAGGGAAGTCTTAAAAACCACCTGACCAGGAATATCAGGTTGATGACGCTTTTTATGAGCAGAGAGGACAGTGATCCTAAACACAGTATTTAGTGTCGGAGTGGGGTGAAGACTTGAACTGCTGGGTGGGAAAGGAAATAGATCATAGGTTGAGTGCAAGTTTGGAGAAGGGGCTGCACAAAATGTTTTGACACAATGGGAGTAAAAATTCACCTTGGTCTGATAGTAAGGCACAGAGAAAATAGAGGATGAGTCTCTGAAAAGAGAGAGTTCACAACCCTTTAAAAAATGAGGATGAAAGTCCAAAAAACTCTGAGTCCATGGCTGAAATTTCATGGTGCTACAGCCAGAACAAAAGACAACAGGGAAAGGAGGGATGTAGGAAGCTCCTGCATGTAAGCTGGGAGTTGTTCCTGGGAACAAGAGTAATAATATGAGCACAGCCTGTCCCAAAGCAGAGACGGGGTAGGAAATCAGGCAAGAGATCAGCTTTTCTGATCCTTACCTTTGCTGACCTTAACAGATTTTATTAGAGCTATAGATAAAATTAGGCCTTTATAGGAAAATCTCTTTTTCCCTCTTTTCATCTCAGGTCTGATTCTGAGTCATAAACTCATAAACTTGCAACTTCACCTTCAGTCCCTTTCACAAAGAGCCATGTTACAATATAGGCCTGTAAGGCCATTAAACCCAGGTGTATGTGGAGGAGATAAACAGCAACAAGCATATGCCAGAAATAAAAGCCTGTACAGACACATATAATGCTCTGACTTTGCAGACAAGTAAGGTACAAAAGGAAAAGATGTCAAAATTTAATTATTTAACACCTTGTATACAAGATGAGAGATGGGTCTTTTNTATAATTTGGATCATTGGGGTTTTTTTACATAGAAAATATTGCCTAGAGAGCTGCTTGCCTTAACTTTAGCATATTACCTGCTAAGAATTGAGTGTCTAATTTTACAAACAATAATAGATGATACCCTAGTCTGGAAATAGTGTTACAAAAGGAACTGCAGCCTCGTGACCTTTGGCCCTAAATCCTGTAAGTTTGGGCAGGATGTCTGGCTAACAGAAGGACAAGTGAAAGCAGTGAAAGCTGCTTTCTCACTCACAAGTTTTCTCACTGCTCCTCTGACCTGCTCCTACCCTGTGAGCTCATTGCTATGAAAAAAACTATCTCCTTCATTCAGTGTTGCTTCTTGATCTGTGATTGGAAATGGTTTAATTATAAGTCCCAGTCTGCACATTCCTGTTCTCAATGCTACTGCAGGTTGCCCTGCCCACCTCTGCATGAGCAATGTAGATCTGCACAGCATTGATAACAGTTTTGAAATACACTCTGTAGATCAATAAGGTTTGTAAAATACCTATTCTCCTGGTATGAGTAACTTATGTTCTGCATTCTTGATTTTTTGGAATAAGCTTTTTAGCATCTACCTCAAGGTCATGGTGCCTGAGGCCACTGGATGCTGAAATGTAGTTAGCCATTCTATTTACAGAGGTTGTGGTCTCTTTCCTTTAGCCATTTTCTCTGCTAAAACCTATGAAAACCACCTTCCCTACAATTTCTATACCAGAATATTTGACTCCACTTTGCTGTAGCAAGGAGAAGACAGAAGATCTGATCTCCTCTCTTGTTGTTGCCCTCTCTTTGGTACAGCTACTCAGTAAACATCTCTTGGCCTAGAGATTTGCAGCTCTGATTTGCTCTCCTCTCCCTGACAAGCAACTGGGAGAGGAGAGCAAGACTTGGTCAGGGGCTGCCTGAGCCAGAGTAGATACTGTGCTAGCTCCTGATCCCTGTCTCTATTAGACTGGTGTGTCCAGTGAAGATACAGAAAGTATTTATAGATGGTGGAAGGACTAGATGAAAACAATAATACTTATTTGATTAAAAAAGAATAAAGACTCAGTTTCATTTCATACTGTAAAGGAACTGAGATGTGGAAAGCACAAGAGGTCAGACAAGTCCCCAGAACAGCTCCCAGCTCTGTCAGAAGTCTTCGTATGAATACTGTCAGCTCAGGTGAGTGATCTAACTCCTGCCAAAAGCAGCAGTGTCCTACAGCCATTTAAAAGAATGTTGAAAAAAATCTTCCTGTGTCCCATCTGCTCTTTCCCACCTCACAAAAGAGACACTGAAGGCCTGTTTTAGAGTTATCCTCCCTGTGTCTCCAGAGTTGCTTGTGAGCTGACTGCTTGTTCTCCTTTCTCTCATCCATTTTTCCCCACTGTCTCACCCACAAATGTCAGCACTTCCTGCAGTTTCCAGAAGTTCTTATTTCTCAGCTAAGAATTATTCCATAGACAAATCCTGGCCAGCAGTACCCAGGATCAGGTTTTCATGTATGTGACCTGCTTCAGGGCTATATGAATGAACACTGTGCAAGTATTTGACTTATGGAGGAAATACACAAACCTGCTCCGATAAAACAAGGCTCACTCAGTGAGGTTTGTGCTATTTTAAGTTCAAGATATAAATTCATGTCCAGCTGAATATGACTGGAGCCAGCAGAAATGTCCCTGATGAACCAGCCTCATCTTCTGCCTGGGATGTAGCTAATCCTCTCATCCAGGCACTTTCTCACCAATGAGCAGAGCGTTTTGCTGTTGACCATGATTCCTTTAAGGTTCTTCACAGATCTTCAAAACACAATACTGACTTAGGAAGTTATCTAAGGTGAATTTGACTCCTGTTGGGTCCTAAACCTCCAATAGTGGAAGGAGACAAAGGCGGAAGATCCAAAGCTAATGTCATAGCTTTGAAGAGCAAGCATCCAACTCAGTTTTGTGGCCACCATGTGTTTATGGGCTGCATGATTCAGATCTGGTTGGCTCTGGTGTCTTTAGGCCACTGAGATAGGTTGAGCAGAGCAGGATGTCAGTGTTCCCCAAGCAGGCCATGGGACACCCATAGCAATGCATCACATCACTGATTTGTCCAAATACCTCCAGACCCAAGAGACAAAAAACTGGCCATGCAAATACAGTGTTCATCAACTTCCAACATTTTTGGCTCCCATACTTGGAAACCAGTTGAGCAAAGTTATGACAAATTCTTGATTTAAGCTGTTGAAAATAAAGAAATGACAGAGCGGTTTTCTGGACTAACCACATCTGCCTGCTTTGGGTTTTTTCCCTTACAGTAAAATGAGAAGAAATGGTAGGCAATTTTTAATTTGACGTGTTCCTCCTATCTTTCCAGTTCACTACTAGTAACTGTAGAACAGTTACAAAATAAGAAATTAATTAAGCAGGGGACATTGCTTTGCAGTTGGAAATGATCTGATCCCATTGATTAGGACAAGCATGTCTAGTATCCAGCAAAGCATGCGCACATTTTTCCTCTGCCTAATTTCTTGTGCCTGTTCACAAAGCTGTTTGCTTCTGACTGTAGGCAATGCTCCCCACCAAATGTAGAATCAAACAAAAAAATAAATATCACCTCAAGCTGTCACCAGTACAATTTACAATTTACTCATGTTTCTTTCTCAGATATTCCCCTTGTTTATTACAGAGCTGTCTGGATACAAAAAAAAAAAAAACCTGTAGAGAGAAACATTTTCCAAAGGTTAGTTTAAACAGGACAATAAATGAACAGGAGGGAAACTTAGGGTCTGCATGTAACAGCTGCATGTAACAGCATTCTGAAATATTCAATTAACTGTTAAAACCACATTTAGCAAACTTCACTCTCCATCAATGCCCGTACTCTTCAACTCTGCGATCCTGATTTAAGGCAGTGCAAAAATTCCCCTGCAGAAGAGCCAAGACCTGTTGTCTCAGTAATCTGGGGAAGTCTTTGCTTTAAATTGTGGTTTTAGAGGTGGACCTTCAGCTGAGACTGTCTCTATAGAGCTTCCCTCCCATACCTTGACAGGTCTATCCTCTAGGTTTGCTCACCTCATTTCTCTGCCAGTAATATGATAAGAACAATAAATAATAAGGCTATAAGAGGCATCTCAGTTTGCTGAATGAGCTTTTTATCATTTAAATTAAAAGCTTAACTTAGAGTCACAAATGGCTTAAATATTTAGCCAAAGTAATAGTTCAAAAATTACTCCTTCCTTAAACCTATGAAGTAATTCATAAGGTATTGTCATTTGGGAACCAGAATAAATATTATGAAAGTCAAAAGATGTCAAATATTGTAGAAAATGGAATAGTCTAAAATTAATTCCAGTAATGAATTTTGATACAGTGATTTCTAACATGTCTCTTTGGAGTGATAAACAACCTTCAAAACCAACTCAAAATCCAATATCCAATATATTTATGAGTAACCATATGGTAAAATGACAGCCAGTTTGTTTCAGCCCTGGAGTCTGCCTCAGCATAGCTGCTTGTGGTAAACTTTTCAGTCCTTTCTTAGCAGGGTTGCTGGAAAATTGCCAGTTACAGAAATCTCTGGCAGTTGTGAAGTGCAGCTGTGGCTATCTGCATAATTTTCCGTAAGATTAATTTGCATCAGGCAATCTCCAACATATACTGAATAAAACACACACAGGTACATATTTCAAAAGTACTATGGTGATCTCACCTGCACCATATGAATCATTTTCATACATTTTTATTGCCAGACAAATAACGTAAGGCCAGTGATTGTGGTTTTTAACTACTTCAGAGTACACGTGAACTTTTTGACCGTGTAGCCGAAAAGAGAAACAAAGAAAATGAATCTTATGTCATTTTTTTTGCAGTCAAAGCCTGTAAGTCAAAATGGATAACTGGCAGGTGTCAGCTCTTCTAGTGATATGAATCCACCTCACTCAGTACACACAAATAAACTATAAATATATTTTAAAATTATTAATTCAGTGAAGTCTTTGGAGCTTGCAAATGTTCAGGGGAAAGGAAGAAATGAAAAAAAATTTCCTTTTTTTGTCATCTTCCAGATCTTCTGCCAATCTTTAGCTCATAGTACGAGCATGAAATTAGCTACAGAATAAATTGGCCACTTCCACATTTATTGTAACTGATTTAAGCATTATTTAATAAGTTTCTCTCTTTATTTGACCAGGCTTATACTTCGACCGGCATAGAGATTTAGTTAGAACTGCAATTTTTTCTGTGTCATACATATACCAGCAAAACCCAAGCACAAACTATAGCACAAGCACAAACTATATCAGCATTAAAGTGTCATTGCCAATACTGTCAGCTCTCTGTTACCCAGGCTAATGGGAGGCTGGAAATAGCTCCCCCATACAAGGGATCTCTGTCCCTGTCCCCTCCTCTGGCTGGACATACATTGCATGGCCCCACAGTTGTGCTTCTGGCAAGTTTTACCTACTGGGAGTCAAACTGCACATGTGCACCCATCCTGCAACCAGGGCCAGCTGCTGCCTGCTCACAGCACAGCCCTGTCTGGGTTACTGAAGTTTCACCAAGAAATCCCACTGAACTCAAGCTCAAGCTGGCCCTGAGCATGGCTGCTCACATGCTTTTGCATCCATGACGTGGATCAGACCAGTTAATTAAAAATTTTGTTTACAAGAAGTTGGTTTATTTACCTGGGGAGCTGTTACAATTTGCATATACACAAGGAAGGTGTGCTGATGCAGCAGAGCAGTGTGAAGGCTACAGAAAATCATTCGAAGTCCTGAATACCATCTTTGTTTATTTTGTCTGGATATGTTTCGTTGATCTGATTCACTTGTGAGTGTTTGATTCATCCTGTCTTCATCTGTTAAGACTTTGATCTAGTCTATACTGCTTGTCCTGCCCAGTCCATGTATAAAGGAGTTTGAAAAAGTTTACCCTGAGCATACAGTTACTCAACTACAGCTACTGAGAAAAAGAGAGAATGCTAAACACTTGGTAATTTTCTTTGGCTTCCCCTTTTACTGCTACTCAGATGGTCTTTCTATCCATCTCAGCTATCTCTAGCTACAAATACAGAACAGTTGTTTTATACTGTATGACTTTTTTCAGACTTGGTAGATTATCTTGATTCACAACATCTGTTTTACATGTGATGGTGCTCAAAGCAAGAGAAGCAGGATAGTTTGATGAGGTTGTGTTTCTGTCAAGATGTTCTCTGCAAAAAGGATGAGTATTTTTTGTTCTAAAGAAATATTTTGATGACCTATGGTATCACAGAGGGAGTTCAAGGAAACTATTAATACGTATTTTTAATAGACAGCAGATTTCCAGGACGTGCATCTGTTCAAACATACCATTTAGTCCATAGAGATGGGCTAACTCAGACCACTGTGCACCAACAGAGACTGGGAGTCCTCAGTGAGATGTGTCTACTGTATTTGTTATCCAGTGTTAAGCAGGTGAGCTATGATATCAGAAGTTCAAGAGGTGGAATCACCAAGATTCCAGGTAAGAACTCCCTCACTTTCTTACATATTTATATTCACTTTATATTAATAGGGGATTAATTCAGTTGCCAAAAGAGAAGTGCCACAGGGTACTGTTCATGGTCTTCTGCTGCTTCTCCAGAAAGATGCATCTTGCATTGGGTCTGTCATCTTTATACTGGACACACTACAACCTCTCCCATGGCACTAGGTGTTTATGCATAGGAAGTTACACTTAGATATTAGACTAGGTTCTACAGCAACCCATAAATTCAGCATTGAAATAACAAGTTCCTGAAGGAAAAAAGGGATCTAGGAATTGCAATACTGAGCATAGCAGCACTCCAAATTTAGGCACCCCTTTGAGGATTTATTCTACACAACTTTCGGAATGTAACTGAGCTATGTAGATTTCAAGGCCGCTTGCTGCAAGTTCTCTCTGCAGTTAATAGAAAGAGGCCAGACACCTTCAGAGATGACAAAGACCTTACAAGTAGATGACCCATGTAGCCCCTCTGAACTGTAGAGTCATTAGTTTCTTACTGTAAATGCCATTGTCAAAGGAGTAAAATTAGGTGGGGTGGGCCTAGGGCATGCAGTATGACACAACCATGGTACAGGGACCTTGACTCCCTCTCATGGGGAAAGATGGTCTGTAGAAGCCAGCAAGATGAATGGAAACCTCTTGGAGCAAGGCAGGAGAAATTCAAGAAATGCAGAGGCAGTTTGCATACAAACACGCCATGGGAACAGCATTCATGGCCTCATACTCTTCTCTGAAGTCAGACATTTGCCTAAAGGTCTAAGGAGGTTTCAGCTGTAGTTACCACCCCTTGTGTGGGGGTGCAAACAGCTGGTTATTTGCCCAAGTTTATGATGGCCTAGAGAAAGTAAATACATGACATATCTGATGAAAGTTAGCACCCAGAATCAAGTGGGTTCAGTAACAATGAGAGGAGAGATCTAGAGGGATGTCCCAGGCCTTGTTTGAAAAGCTGTTATTGCTGTGGTTTGTTTTGTTATGACAGGAAAAAATAAGACAAGGACTATCCAGAAAGGTAATCTATTAATTAATTCAAATATATACAAAGGGTTCATCCTTTTAAAAATCACATCTTCTACATTTCAAGTGCATGTCAATAAATTTTCCTTATAGTGAAAAGCTCACCAGCACTGAAATTTTAACTGGTAGAAATGGAGAGTGAGAAAACAATACATTATCAGTGGCACTAGCCACCAAGGTGCCAATATATCCATGGTGTCCCAAAAGGCCTTCTTTTACCCCTCTTCTGTAAGTACACTACTGGTAGAGGTGAAATCTAGCATATTTCCTGTTCTTAGGTCAGGATTTGTGAATATAGTACCCCTGACCAAGCAAAGACACCAGCTGTATCTCCTTTCTGAAAATCTGTGTGAAAACCAGGGACAAAGCAGAGCAAAATATTGTTTAACTTAACCACAGGAATAAATTATGTAGAGGCAAAAGGCATGTTAAAAACCCCAGCATGCATTCTACATCCCTTTGTGGCTGTCCCAGCTCTCTTAGACACCCAGTTATATGACCAAAAGGAGTGTTATTCCCACAAACAACTTTACAGCCACTCTTGTAGGAGTTCCCTTTTTAAGCTACTGCACTTCTTTTGATCTCTGTTGGGCGTAGGCTTTCTCCTGTCTGGCCAACGTCTTTTAAAGTTCCCAGACACTTTGCAAAGAAGCAGTCTGGTGTCGGCTATTCAGTTTTGTCCCCTATATGTCTTTTGTCCCTTTTATAGCTTCTATGAGACTGTGACAAGAATTTAATTCTGAACATCTTACAGTAACCAGGTGGGCCATCAGGACTCATAATAAGGAACATCTCTCCTGCCTTCTTAGGGCCAATACATGAGAACTTTTCCCACAAAATGCATCTGTTTCAGATACCATTTTCTCATGTGCATTTCTCATGCAAATATGAGCAGATGAGGGCATAAGCTCATCTTTCATAGGCTCTATCCAGCTGTCTCCTGATCAAGAGGGTGACCAGCAGAAGACAAAGATGGGATCTGTGTCCGTGCACAGCAGACACAGCAGCACTCTAGACAACTACATGTCAGCAGATGATGAAGTGTTATTACGCAAATTTCTTCATTAAACTAACATTTCCTTTCTGCTCTGGTTCAAGTCTGTATGTGTTCTACTCAATAATGTCTCAGCTCCAAAACCCATTCCATACATAATAAGGATAAATAAAGTTGCACTTAATTAATAAAGCATGTCATTTAATTTAAACAATCTCAAAATCAATTACCATATAAAACTGGCTAAAAGAACTGCTGTAAAGATGGTGACATTCAGAGCTGAACATTTCTTAATTATGCACCAGTTAGACATTTGGATGCTTCTTATTATTAAATGGAGAATTTTGATGGGATAGACCTTTCCAAAATATATTCTAATTTATTTTGAGAAATTACTATGATTTTGCTTATCAACAAATTCTACTGGGGAACTTTACACTGCTATCAACCACCTGTAGTCTACAAATCATCATTTAACTCCATTCATTTAACCATCAGTATTGCTCACTTTCTACTAAAGTATGCAAACTGGTTTTTTAATAATAACACTCTGGATGGTGTGAAAAAGGTTAATATAATATGGTTAATACCATATACTTATACTGATTAGAAATCAGTCACAGGTTGGTGTTATGACCAGCCGCTCCTAATCAAATGGAACATATATGCATGCAGTGTCCTCTGCACACAAATCCTGGTTGAGTTTTCTTCGTGTAGTGCTAGTTATACTGTACTGTATTGCTATCTCAGCAATTCTTCATTTAACATTTTTATTATACTGTGATTGCTTTTAGGAATTTAAATTTAAAGATGGGTTTTTATTCAGGGGTATCTTTACCTCAGTTTCTAGATTGTAATTGGCAAATCCTTATCATAGTTTCTACTGTCTTGATCAGTACAGTGGTCACACTAATGGTCTGTGGTTGGAGCTATTTGTAGCAGGATATCATAAAGGAACACAATCTGGATAATTATGCAGTGTGTTTACGGCTTGGGGGGAGTGATGATTATCTGTGTGATCTTCCAAATATATGTTCCACTTGTAAGCCAATTCAATCTTATCTTCAACAGGATAGAGGATTAAAGTTTTCTGAACTCTTGTGGACTAAAAAAAACATGATATCTGCATAGGGGAGGGAGACTTATCAATACTCCAGTGGGAGCTCTCCTCCTGTTTGATATCAGAGAATTTACATGATGAATTTTTATGAACACTCCAGACCTTAAGGCATTAGAAAACAGGTAAAAAATGTAATCATAAAACACAAATTCCGTGGATGTGCAGCTTCATCAGTTTCAATGGTCGTGGAACAAGTTCTTGCATTGCCAATGAAACACTTGGTTCAAGTCTGTGAATTCATGCCAGGTCCCTCTTTACAGGTTGGAATATCCCGATTTAAGGAATTTTTACATTTCTCTGATTTCCTTGATTTTAAGCATTCCTGCCAGTACAATTACTTGTGAATCAGTCAGTCACCTCTGGAAAAGGTGTCTCTGGCTGGCCAATCTAGCTGTAATTAACAATGTCATTTTGGATTATTCAACTGTTCCAAAAAAAAAAAAATAGGGGGAAAACTACAAACCATTTTGCATACTAAGGTAACATCAAACCAGGATTTGTCTGAAAATGTCAGACTTCAAAAAGGCTACACCTAAAAAAGTGAAGGTTTTCCATTTACATAGAAAACCTGTTAAGAGATCAATTCCAATCTACAGAAATCTGATTAAGGCTTCTCGTTTTACAGTTTACTCAGCCCCAGTTCCCATCCAAGGAATTCACTTGAATGAGAACTGCAAGATTGAGCTGGACATTCAGATGTTTGGTTTGACTGTATTTGACTTCTTTCCAAGTGTTTCCCCATTCCTGGCTCCTACACACAACTTTTATATTATGTCATAAATACTGTCATCAAACTAAATATGCTGTGCTGTAGATAGGTCATCTGGAGAAAGATTATCACTGTATATGGCAGAATGTTGTATGAAGAGCTGGAGCAAAGAAAATCCGTTAGGAAATATTGCTGATCATCTACTTAGTGGTATATTTTTCTAGTTTTTGTTCAGACTCTCATCAGATACCACTTCAACCCCAAAGGAAAATAAAGCAATTTCAGCAAGAATTAGGCAACAAATGATTTAGCATAGCTGAAGGCACTCATTCTTTTTCGATAACAGAGAAGGCATGACAAAGAGATGTGAGCATCCCTTGCACGGACTTACCTCTTTGCGTCTATATATTTTCCCCAAGATAACCTCAATTAGCTTGAGTCCAAATTCATTCATTTTTTGGATGAGTACCCGAGATTGGGCAAAGCTCTCAATAGAAGCAGTTCTGCTCAGCAAAACAAAGGAGTCTGAATTGCTGTAATCTGCCTGCCAAGGAGGACAATAGCCAGGAAAATGCAGCACCTGAATGTTATCATCTGCTAATAACAGGGCTCACATGCTTTAGAAACACTGGCAATACGCTTTACTTAAATGCTTCTTCTAAAGCTTATACGGTGTCATTTTTACTGCTATTGCCACCTTGGCTTGCCAATGCAGGGATGCCAGACCTTGATAAAATCATAGGGTGATTCTGCAGTGCAGACAAACCCTTTGTAATGCATCGTCTGAGAAGAGCTGGGGGTGATGCTAACCTCCAAAAAAACCCGTGATAGTAATGGACCATTTCAGTCCCATCTAAGCCTGAAAGAGTAGTCTCTTGTCCCAGACGAAATTTCATACCCTGTGCTGTTTAACCTTGTTCTTCTTCCCATGGAGGGCTGTAAATGGGCTCTTTATTCCACCTACAAGCCTTAGAAAACTTTTTCATAAGGCTATCTCTGCCAAAGACATAGTGATCTCATTGTTGCGGCTAACACTGAACAGATTACTCTTGCAGTGACACTTCCACCTCAGAGCCCTACATTACGCGTAGAACAGGCTTTAGCAGAAGACAGTTCAGTTTGTATATCCTTATTTTGTTTGTTTTGCCAAGAGGCTGCAAAGACATTTTCTGTATGAAGCTGTGATGATTTGTCTGCAGCAGCTTGGTCCACATGGTTTTTACAACGACAGTCATTGTGTTCATATATTTCAAAGGGAAACTCTGGAACCACCACTGAGATTTGTGTACTACGGGAAAAGAAGTTCCCTGAGCTTGCAAGTTCCTAACCCAGGTCCAGGAAGCCTGGAAGCCACAATGTGCCCAAGCTGAAGGCTGAAATCCCATATAGTACTAGCCCAAGCCTTGATTTTTAGGAAGCCCAGTCTATACATAAAGTTGCACTGGAGTCATGCACCTTGACCATGAGCCAAGTGAGTTGTCAAGAAACTAAATAATTTCCTGATGGCAGCTGATTTCCTGGAAGGAAGGGTTTCCTCAGAACTCTGCATGGGTCCTATCTGTTTGCCAAAACCTACCCATGTCACAAAACATTTTGATTTCAACAAATCAGTGGTTTTCAAAAAAGCCAGGGGGAAAAAAAAAAGAAAAATATAATGAATAAAGAGTTGCTTAAAGACAAAGTTCCCAACCAATTCAGTTGATTTCACTTAGCTTTCCCAAAGCTATAAATCAGTGCAATGGCTGTATTTCAAACCAGGAGCCTCCAGTTGTGTTAGCTAATTTGGAAGAGTCTTACACACCAAGTCTGAGATGGCTGAGAGCACTGCATTGTGCAGATGTCCTGATCAAACCATAGCAGTACATCTGGATATAGCCTCCTGCTCTCTTGTGAAGAGCCTCCTACGGTTTCCAGCATGAAGTCTGTGTCCCTGTTCCCCAGGAGGATGAATAGCTACAGAATTGTGCTTACGACAGAGCCCTTCACTCAGAACAGAAATTTCAGTCTCTGGGGCGCGGAATATGTTCATTGCCTTGTGCCCTGCCACCTTAGAGTGTAATTTAAACAGGACACATAACAACCAGTAAAGGCATCCAGGTACGTCTGGTGATCACTAAGCAGTAGAAGACAAACTGTCCAGCCAGGGGCACTGGGTATCTCATCTGGCTCCTTGCCTGAGCTAGGTTACTGTCACAGCAACTTCTTTAGGTAAAAATAATCCCAATTTAAAGCACTGGTAGAGCCAGCCTAGAGGATTCTTAACCAGCTTTTGGCAGATTGCCTTTTCCAGTGATTCCTCACATTTATTCTCAAAATGAGCTTCTTGGGACTGATACCTCTGCTGAGTGATTGACCAAAAGGTCTTAGGCAGAGTAAATGAGAGACCCTGGCACCTGACAAGATACATGCCATAAATGGTCATGCAAACTTCAATCTCCAAAAGCATTTGTGTGTCTGCAAGCCAGAGACAGCAGGGTTGCTGAGCAAGATTTATACCTAAATGACCTTCTGCAGTTATGATTGCTTTACGCTGCCATGCTTTGCCTGTGTCCAGAAGCACAGTTGGCTGTTTCTTCAGAGCAAGCCCATGCTTCCATGTGGTGTGGTTTTCCACCGAGTTCAGGCCCTTCCTCCCTGCCTGCTGAACTCTGCACCATGCATGGTGTCATTATCCCTGTGCTGTGCCAGAAGATATGTAGCAGAAAACAGGTGAAAGTCCCTGTATTTCACTTTAAATAGTTAAATCAGAGTGTCCATGACACTGGGAAAATACTGGGAACATACTGTTCTTTCGCTCAGGCAATACAAGTCCTACAGCCAGGCCTTTCTCATCTCCACTGCCCCACCCTGGATCTCATCCTGGGATATCTCCCTGATGCTCCTTGTATGTATGCATGCTGGCACCTCAGGAGCAATGAGGAGGGTGAATTAGGGGAGATTTTGAGCTCGAAGAAGGGCATCAGTACTTAAGCAGAGAGTAGCACATTGTTAATTACAGCAACTGGCTGGGACAGGGCATAAAGTGAGAGAAAGGCAGGAAGGGGACCAGGAAAATACATGGGAATGAAAATGTGACAACGTAAGTATTACTGTAGTATAAGTCTCCAACAGTTCACCAGTCATATTTTTATAGCAAAACAACAGTTTGTAGAATTATGAACTTCCCATGCAGACAGGCCTTTAATGTTTGAATGAAGAAAGCAGGAACTGGAGTTGCTCAAACAAAGTCAGAGCCTTGTGTATCAGTATTCTGCTGCTTCTGGAAGTCTCAGCAGCATTAAACTGCTCCATTAAATAGGTTTCCTCCACATAACAGAACTCGACCTGCAGTTTCTGGAAAATTCCTGAGTGCTCAGATTTGGGCTAGGAAAGGTTTCTCTTCGTTTAGTATAACTCTATAGAATGCTCTAAGAATACCAGAGAAGCCTGGCAGCACCACCTCAGCACTAACAAATACAGGTATCCCAAGTAACCACCCTGAAACCAGAATAGACACTTTTTATGATGACTGTTTCTAATAATGTCAGAGTTCTTTTGTTCAGATCTTTTCAGTCTTTCGCAATCAGTGGGCACTTAGACTGTGTGAGGCACTGGGGTTGCAAACAGACAGGCTTTGCTCTGCACTGCACAAACACCAGGTAGCAAAGCCCTAGAACAGCAGAGGTAATCCATGAGCTGGTTTGAAGACAAACTCCCTGCTGTATCTCTAGCCTACTTTCAACCTCAAAAGAATGTGGGGATGTTTACAGACTCGGCATGCTGAAAGCCAGTGCAGCTGGAATTTCAGCTCAGCTGGCAAAGCGCTCCCACCAAGAGCCAAAGTGGCCAGCGTGCTGCTCCCAACAGCCAGTCTGTCCCTTAATGTGGTTTATGGGCTTCATGCGTGCAGCAGCTTGGAAATGTGGGCACAGCAGAACAAGCACATCTCAGGGGAAGCCAAAGATGGACAGAGAAGCTAGGACAACCAAAACCTGGATTTGCACCTGGAGAGAAACACCTGGCTGTGCCTGGATGGCTCCTTTGGGGGTTTTCTGAGGATGATGAGGTGAGCCCAAGCCCTGAGCTTCTGTGCCCTCTGGTGGCTAAGAAAGGAGTGGAGACAGAGGAGGTCACTCCTGTCCCACCTCCCTCAGCACAGGGCTGGCACAGCCGTGCACAGCCGTGCACAGCCGTGCTCGTCCTCTGCAGAGGAGGCCCCACAGGACCCACAGTGGGTAACAAAGAGGGCCAGGTGGGCATGACAGGTGAAATGCCTCCCCTCCCTCCTCTGGCAGAGAGTGTGTGACAGCGTTGCCTCCAAACAACATATGTCCCCAGTGGAACTGATGAGAGCAGGAAAAAAAACACTTGGGAGACTTTGAGGCCCCTTCTCCACAGTCTGTTCTCCCGCCAAAAGCATAACACTGAGCTAATGGCACTGTAACTTTGTTTTGATTTCCCGAGCAGTTCTAAGTTACCTAATATCTGGCTGGCTTCCCTTCATGGCTTTCCAGCAAAGTAATTCTCACACAGTTTTCATCAGATACCAACTATCATGAAATTAGTTATCATGAAACTCCTGTTCAATTTATCAAACATCTTGATGCCCATCTTTCTTTTTTTTTTTTCCTCCCTGCCTGCATCGATTATCCTCTTTAACTTATATAGAGAGGACATACATGCATGTGTAAGTTTTTGTTTATAAATATACATGTACATGTAGATGTAAATACACATTTGAGTATTTAAAAACCAGTGAGTTGTTTAGGTTGAAACAGACCTTTAAGATATCAAGTCCAACCATTGTGTAGATGTCTGTGAAGGAACCACGAAGTACCACGAACCCCTGGGCCAGCCCGTCTTTCCCTAGATTGCTCCTCAGCCACCTGTAAAGGCAACAGGTAAGCTCAAGGACCTCAGAGTCTATCCACTTTACACATTTCTGAGAGAGCATAAGACTGGTTTAGTGCTTATTAAGCAGTAGTTTTGTAGTAATGATTTTTGCGGCTAAGACACAGCTGCTCCCAGAACTCAGGCAAGCTGAAAAAATATGAGTAACCTGTCCTTAAACTGGTGTCATGCCCACTTTTGCATGCATCCAGCCAACACAAACAGCAAGAGGACTGGGATAGGTAGTTCATCTATTGTTTCACCATCCTCCTTCTCCTTTAAATTATTTGAATCTCTAGGGGAACTAAGAAGAATGATGTTTATGCTTAAGCCATGAAAAAACAAGGGACTGTTTAAAATCTAATATTCCTATATTTCCTTGTGCTGACCATAAAAGTTGTGATAAAAAGTCACACTAAATATTTCAGTGGATTTCCACAAGATACCATTTCAGGTGTCAGAATTAAATCAATGCTCCACTCTATGATTTTATTTCAGAAGGCATCAGTAATTTCGGTGATTGCTTTTTATCAGAGGATTTTAGAGCAACAGCGCTGCAGGACAGCTCTAGCTCTGCATGGCTCACCAAAGTTCCCTGTTCTCCACTCAAGCACATATTTATAGCTCAGATTGGAATGAGATGCTTCCAGCCTACCCAACTGCACCTAAGCAGAGGCCATGTCAGTCAAAGCTTACAGTCTCCTGGAAGTCGCTTTTCTGTTTCATTAGGAACCACAGCGATAGGAAAAGGAGTAAGTGGTAGAAACTGAAAGAAAATTTAGGTTAGATATCAGGAAGAAATTTTTTACTGTGAGGGTGGTGAGGCACTGAAGCAGGCTGCCCAGGGAGGTTGTGGATGCCCCAACCCCATCAGTGTTCAAAACCAGGTTGGAAAAGGCCTTGAGTAACCTGGTCTAGTGGGAGCTGTCCCTGCCCATGGCAGGGGTTTGGGACTGGATGATCTTTAAGTTCCATTCTGACCCCTGAGCATTCTATGATTCTAAGATAGAAAAGTTGTTTGACAAGCATTCTGGCATTTATCTCATAAAATGCTGCTATTGATTAGGTGGAGGAAGAAATCTGTCTCAAGGACGCTTTGCTACCTCATTTATTGCCTTTATTTGAATGGGGCATAAAAATTAGAAAGAAAACTATATATTTTTTAAAGAGAGTAGCAGTTTTCCTGTAACTGTGTAAAGAGAAACAAGCCATTAATAAAATTTTGCTCAGCACATCTAAAGAATTTTATCTCTGCAGACTTTGAAAAAACTGATTATTTGCTATTGTTTTTTGTAACAAGGATGTCTCAAGCACAGATACACCCCTTTCAAGGAACTGCTTATATCGCAAATATGATTAAATCAGGGGATTTTATTTCAAGCAGTGATGTCCAGATCATGGTGCAAATTCTTTTGATCTTGTTATTGTGGTATATTAGTGCTTTAAAGCCACATTAGATATATTAGAAGTTCCTATCCATATAGAGAAAGCAGTCTCTTAGCAGACATGTAAATTATTGTCAGATTGTCAGCAATGAGAAAAGCATCTTAGCTGTTTTGTAATAGTATAAACAAGGCATTAGATTTACTTGCAAGCATGACAGCCCACAAGCATGCATAAGACTAGTTTATGAGTCAGATAAATTTTCGTAAGTTTAAACATGAGTAAGAACTTGCTCAAACGTTAATGTCACTGAGTATTTTGACATTTGTTAAACTTTCTTTTGCTGTTTCAAAAAGCCTGCAAGAAGTGCAAGCAGAGCTTGCTGTCTGGAGAAGCAATTAGCCTGGCCTGAGAGCAGTACAGCAGAATGAAGCCATAAATGAGATGGCCCCAGGGCCTGCAAAAAAGAGGACATGGACAGCCAATGATCAGCTGCCTATGGAAAAAGAATTAGATTTAATACCACCTTAATCAAGGCATTTATCTGACAGGCAGATAATACTGGATAAGCATCTTGTAGTAGGATTCATTCAATCTGTCATACAATGGGAGCTGGGGGAGTACAAAGTTCCAAATAATCAATCCACATAAAGAAATGTTTTACTGATGGAATTCTGTCAGCAGAAGGACCAGACCTGTTCTTAGCTGAAGGACTTCATCCCTTGCTTCTAAAGCAATTGTTTCTCAGACTGTCCTCAGCCTGTGTTCAGGGTAGCATGCTCTCCCTACTCTGCCAACTGCTTACTCCAGCAGGACCCCCTTGAACTGGGCCCACCACCATGGTTCAAGGGCATTTAGACTGAAAATGCTGATGACTGCTTTCTGAGGCACAACCAGCCAAAATGTCTCAGAAATCTCTTGGCTTTAGGAGCTGGTTTGTTTTGCCATATAGACAGAGTGGCCAGCAGGACCAGGGCAGGGACTGTCCCCCTGTACTCAGCACTGGTGAGGCCACACCTTGAATCTTGACTTCAGTTCTGGGCCCCTCCAAGAAGGACATTGAGGTGCTGGAGCAGGTCCAGAGAAGGGCAATGGAGATGAGGAAGGGTCTGGAGCACAAGTCTGATGAGGAGCAGCTGAGGGAGCTTGACGCTGACCGCTGGCCGCCCAGAGGCCAAGCAGGCATCTTGCTGAGGCGTCCTGGTCAGGGGTAAAGCCACAGCCAAGCAGACAGATCACTGCTCAGGGCTCCTGCGTGGAGCAAGCAGCAGTCCGGTGTAACAGAGTAGCGAGCGGCGTAGTTAAAGGAGGAGAGAAGGGCACAACGTAGCAGCTAACCAGTCTTTATTCCCCGACCCAAGGGCCGGGAGAACTCAGCACCAAGACAGCGAGGCTACAAANGGAGGGAAAAAGAGGAAACAGCCTCAAGTTGTGCCAGGAGAGGTTTAGGTTGGATACCAGGAAAAATTTCATCATGTAGAGGGTTGTCAATCTTTGGAACACGTCGTCGCACAGGGAAGTGGTGAAGTCACCATTCCAGTAGGTGTTCAAAAGACATGTAGATGTGGCACCTGGGGACGTGGTTTAGTGGTGGACTTGGCAATGCTGGGTTAATGGTGAGACTTGATGATCTCAAGGTCTTTTCCAACAACGTATAGGATTCTAAATCTCTTCTAGGTATGTATCTGAATCCTCTCTGGCTTATCTGCCCATTTTTTTCTGCTCTTGGATCAGCAGTAGGACCGGTCAATCTAAGTGGAAAAGTGAGAAAAGGCAATAGCCACTGCTGAAAGTGTTCACGTTGACTTTCGTTGTTGAAGGAATGTGTGAAATGCACACTTAATGCAGATAGCCTCTCCCTGTCCTTTGCAGACACTCAACTCTAATTAAAGCCTTTTCTCACTGCCAACCTCGGAAGGATGGGAATGCTCCTGACTACTTCCCTTAACTCCTGATGGACCCTTGTAGGATCTCAGTGAGGCTCATAATCCAGTTTTAAAAAAAAATTAATATATCACATGTAAGTGATATATACAGAGTGACTTAACTATAGAAACGGAGAAGTAGCATGGCAGTCCCACTACATTTCAACATCATCCAGAAAATACCAGATTTTTTGCATTTTGGACTTAGTAGTGAATTCAAAGGACTAACACTTCTTCCATGCCTCTGTAATGCAGAAGTAACACGACAGGAGAATTTTGTCACTG
>VYZQ01008539.1:32086-54469 GCA_013400655.1 Mystacornis crossleyi
ATATATTTTATATATATAAATGTGTCTACATAGTGAAGGTTTCTGCTGTTTATCCAATTGTTAGAACAAACTAAGTCGCATTTACCTGAATATATTTATTTAGAACCTCACATCTGTTTTTCAAATCTTTAGTGAAACCAATCATTCTTTGTGTTTTGAAACAGCTTGGAGCAACCTCTACTGGCTACTTAGTTTCGAAATGGATCTTGATTAAAACTACTGATTCAGTCTTGTACGATGTATTGTGTATCTCTACTGTCAAAATAACTGAACCCACAGTAGCTGTATGTTCAAAAAGTTGATTATATGGCATGAAAGATCAGCATTCATTAAGATGTGTGAGATTTTTGAAAAAGGGTAGAATGAGATTTCAGTTCTGCTTTAGGCAGTTTTAAATAANAGGTGAATATGAGAATAATTTTGCCTTAGAGACCTTTAGTACCCTCTCAAAGAAAGAAACTTGTGCATCTGAATTTTTGTCTATGTACCTCAGAAATGTCAGTTCCATTTGAGTGAGAAATCTTCATATTTAAATTATTACTGAATCAATTTAAAACACCCTTTAATTCTGTTGCAGAAAAATAAATTTGGGCACACAAAACTGTATTTAAAAGAATATTTAAACCATCTGAGTCATCATAATAAACTGTGTAGCTGCTCACCTGTGAACAACTTGGTAAATAATTTTGTGTATCTATATAGAAATTAAAAGAATTAGAATATCTTAAGATCACACATTAACATTTCTGTTATCAGTAAACATTTCTTTATCAGTTTTAGCTGAGATCGAGAAGATGATCAGTCTCCTGTCAAGTGCAGCAGATAATATACACTAAAACGTAGCCTTTTCTGTTGAATATTCAGGCCCCATTTTCAAAAACTGGAAGCTCTTTGGTAAGAATGCTGAATTTGAGCCACTGTTCATAGGTAAACTTATTACCCATTGAGCAGGCATATTAGTGTCAAAAGCTGGTCATATAATTCCTGTTGTAAGACTAAAGTGACATAAAAGGGAAAGACGTTCAAAAGAAAAATAACACTTCTACATCTTCTTGAAACATTTTAAAATTAGTCTGCCTCTGAAAAATAAATAATTTGCGATGGAACTCAGAAGTGAGAAGCCCTTATCTAAGTCCTTTCCCACTCTACAAATATAGTAATTTATGAGCAAAATTTATGATGGTTTATACTAGTCTTTAATAGTTGAACAATTTAAAATTTAGTCAAGATAATTACCAATAGTTTATAATTTAATACTTCTAAACAGAAGACTTGGTCTTAATGTCTCCTTTTACAATGTTTGAATTCAATGTCCATGCTTGAATGTAGGGGTTGGGATTGTGAAAAGACCTCCTGATACTCTTCAGAGCTTTAAACCTACATCTTTGTTTAGCTGGTGTCTGCTTTCCTAGGAGAGAATAAAACCTGTAATATGAATATTTGTCTTTTAATAATTCCAGTTGCAAAACACTAATTTTTTCCTCAGTCTATGCTTCTTTGTATATCTAATAGAGCGCCATCATTAAATTTATTTTGTTAGATGGTTTCGCCGTCAAAACAATTTTCAACATTTAGAAAGTGCAGAAAGACAATGATGTCAGAATAAGAGATATTTCTTTTCCACGTGGTTTATTAAATACTTGGATCATTCCAAGGGTATCTAATTAAACGCAAAAATCAGCATAAAATATGAATAATCTGCAAACTCATTGCTATAAGAGAGATGTTAAGAAAGTAAAAAAAAAAACACCCTTCCAGAAGAATAGACTGATGAATTATTTTTGTGTGGCTNATTTTTTCCCTTTTCCTTGTTTCTAAAGCAAGTGGAATCCCCAATTAAGTCAGAAGCAGACTAAAAACTAGGGAGAAAATGACATTTGGTAAAAAAGAGCTTTTCCCCCTCTGCAAAAAAATGTCTGACTCTCATGTTTTCTTTCTTTCTTGCCTTCATGTCAAATTTCAAACATTTGACCCAAACTGCACACAGTATTTAGGGGGTGGCTACAACCAGTCAAATCGAATCATTATCAAATGTTAACTTATGTAGTTCACTCTTCATAGGATGCCCTTAGGAAAAATATGTTTTACCAATAATCACAGAATTTATGTCCCATGATGTTCTGTTCTTCTTGCAGTACACTTGCATTTTCAAGATGCGTAAGTATCGTAGCATTTAGTTCCTTTTAATCAGTTAGAAGCATATGCTAATCATTACTCACACCTAATGTATTTGCCTAAAAATTTTAAACAAATTAAATAGAATAATGAAGCTATAGCGCGTTTCTGTGAGCAAACCAGTTTCTCACATTTTGCTGTTTTTCCATAAATAAACATTTATGATTATTTATATTCCTCATTGAACACTGTTTTGAGAAGGAGCAATTTAGTCTCCTATAATTTGCTATGAATGCATCTTGAATGGTTAATATAAAACAAAAAGATAAAGTATGTTAAGTTGAAACTAAAGTCCAAGCTGAGAGGTTAACTGGAGGACATAGGACTGAAAATCACAATGGAAACCACTTGGAAAGCATATAAAAGTTAAGAAAATANAAAACACCCTTCCAGAAGAATAGACTGATGAATTATTTTTGTGTGGCTTTGGTTTTCCCACTGTTGGTGGCCTTAGAAATCTAAATGCAATCAAAGATAGATTTCTCAAAAATTTAAAAAATCATCCTCTCCTGGTACACTACTTCTGGCTGGTAAATACCTCAATCTATTTCTCCATGAATTTCAAGAAAAAAAACCCAAAACTAAACTAACCAGAACAAAGAAACAAACAAGAAAACCACAAAAAACCCCCAAAGGACTTTATGTCAAACATCATTCCTAGCTACTGAGGTTACATTCAGCATCTCACAGGAAATAAGGCATGCAGTAACAGGCATGGAGGATCATGACGCGATTTCTTAAGTGTTGGCCTTGGCACTGATTTAAAAAAATCAGATAAGTGGAATGTGAGGGAAGATGAATGTCAGTTACAAAAAGGAGAAGAGCCCCTTACGGTACCCTTGGGATGACAATGTACTAAAGCCTTAAACCTAGCTTTATGAAAGAACTAGGTGCAGCTGCATTCCTGAAACACCACAGGGGAAAAAAAAATCCTGTGGAAAGACACATTTTTTCCCTTTTCCTTGTTTCTAAAGCAAGTGGAATCCCCAATTAAGTCAGAAGCAGACTAAAAACTAGGGAGAAAATGACATTTGGTAAAAAAGAGCTTNAAGAGCTTCTTGACATTATTCTTTTCTACACAACTATGCAAAAATGGCCCAGATGCAGAGAAAAATATTTCCTGAGGCTGTTTCAGAGAAAGAGGCCCATAAGGCAAAGAAAAAATGAGGTACTTTAAAAACTATTTTTTCTAGTGTCTATCCATCCAGCAGAAAACACACTGCCCTGGACTAGGTGACAAGATGTCCCTCTGTGTTTCAGGGTGATAGCAAGGAGCCTAACTGTGAGATTCACAATATCCAGCCCCCTAAGCTCTGAAACTCTTTGTATCCAGCTTTCAGTATCCACATCAAAATTCTGACCTCACACAAGGATTTTCCCTGGCTTTGCTCAGTCATTTTAGAGAATTTGACATGGTTCCCTGTCTTTTCCTCTCAACTTCACTTTTTCTTCTACAGTATGAGAACTACAATAGTTTCTCATCTGCAGGAAATTAATTTTAATTTCACAAGCTCCCTAAAATTGGGTTTGTCTGTAAATTCACATTCTTTCCCATAAACAAGAAAGGGAACTCAGAAAGTCCATATAGATGTTACAGTATCATTCAGACTGTTTCAGGTAGTAATCTTAGTATAGATTTCATATTTACCCTTTTCAGTTCAAAGCCTTCCCTTGATTCATCTTCAACAGTTCCCAAGTTCAGTATCTCAAAATTTTGCTAAATACTGTGCAAGAGAAACCTCTGTAGCCATTACGGTTTTTTTAGATCAGCCTGAATTAGTGCTCAGCCTGTATCCTACCCCCTTTTCATTAAAGCTTTTTTCCACAAAGGACCTGAGTCCCTGTTTAATCATCAAATTCACAAAGCTTTTGATCACTAGGGATTCTGAAATTCAGCATCAATAAAAAGAAAAATATAATTTCCACTCACATGTGCTGTATTCTGGACTGATCATCTGGAATAATATGATTATCTGTCGTCCAGATCTAGTTGTAGTTCAACTGCCTCCAAAAAAATTCTTATTACTTATCATTGAAAAGTGTTCTTGAACTCAGTTTCAATGGATTCTAGAAATGTTCATGGAGCTTTAAATGAAATCTAGCTCTAGAAGTTGTGATGACTGTCTTTCCTCATCCCTTAAGGACTCATCAAGACTGCCCTAATTTTGTGTTAAATGTATGTTTATTTGTAACCCTGAAAGACCCTTGAAATGAAAAACTACCTCCTGAGATCAGGGGCAGAACTATAGAAGCCAGTACTGTGGTCTAGCTCCTTTAAAATAAAAATAATAATAAATCAGTTTCAGTCAATTTTAATCCCTAAATTAAACTATTCATGAAAGATCTGCTATTGACTTCTGTATGACAACTAATTATCTTAGAGATTTTTCTTCTCAAATATGAGAAAATCTACTTCCTACTTAATCCAAACTTCGAAACTATTCTTTTTGACTGGAAAAGACTTATTTTTGTTGGCACTTTGGACTGATATACGGTGACCAAGTGACTTCAGTTTTGTTAAGTCTTTGGAAACTCCTCCTTGGCTGTTCCTGAGAAAGTGGAAACCTGACTCTTTGGCTTGTGCTATGAGCTCAGGAAAGGGCACAGAAAAAAAGCATCTAATCTGAACTCTGAAACCTCAGCATGAGAGTGAAAGCTATTTTTTTTCCTCACCACTAAAAGTAGGACTAATAACTATTGGACTAATTTTTTGTAAAAGAGACTTGTTTTTTCCCCTAGGATTGACATGTATTTGTTTGATGAGCTTTGCAAGTTCCACCTCCCTCATGTCTTTTTCTAGTTCCAACTCTGAAGCTACACTGCCAAACCACTTAAAACTGCACATCAGGATCCCTGACACATCTTCTGCTGTTCAAAGAGAGTCACTCTTGTAAGTGTTCACTAGCTTTTTCCAGTCAAGAGAAGCCAGAATTGCTGAAGCTATTTCAGTGTAGTATCTCTGCCAGCTGGATTATTTGGACTGAAGCAGATCAGAGAGTCATCACTCTTGATGCTTGATGGGCAGATTTGCAGGTGTGATTTCCAGTGAAGCTGTGCAGCTGACACTGGGCTAGTAGCAATATTATAATGTCTTCAGCCAGCGCAGGTGAAGCAGGAGGGGTGCATGGATCTACTGCACTAGTGGATGAGCTGAAGTAAGGAAAGTTTTACAATCAGTCTTTTTTATTTATACTCTGAGAAAAGCCAAGAATTTGGGTGATGTATTTGAAGAATGGTCCCATCTCTTTTTGGTTGAATAATGGTGAAAAAGAATTTTATTTAATACTTGAATTTCTTGGTAAGTGAAGTATCAGCTTCTGAGTCTGGGAGTTCAGGACAGAAGTGCCTTGTAGTGAAGAGGGATGCCTAGGGTGTGCTATGTTGTAGCACACAAAGCTGTGGAGTTTTCATGCATGGGGAAGGCTGAAAGATGAAAGGAGGTTGCAGGAGACAGAAGTCCTGTTGAAGTGTTTCAACCACTTCACAGAAAAGAAGACAATACAGAGGGGAGGACTTCATCTGAAAAGATTAAGAGCAACCACATGTATCAGTAGTTCATGCTTAGTTTTTCTTCTTGCTCTTAATGACTAATTTGTTAATTTTAATTTTTTTTTTCCCCTGAATATCTTCATTATCTAACAATCTTCAGGGTACAGATTTGGCAGCCTGGTCCCAAATCTGATCTCATTCTGGGACATGCTAGTTTCAGCTCTGTTAAATTGAAAGGAATCATTTTACTTTTATACTGGAAGAACTGAAAAAAAAGTTATCAGGCCCGGAAACAAAGGTAGAAATAAAAAAAAAAAAAAACAAAAAAAAAACAAACAAAAACAAAAACACAAAACCAAACAAAANGAAAGAAACAATAGAAGAGAACTACTACTGTATTAACTTGAAAATGTTGAAATTACCATACCAATTAAAATACAAATTGAATGGGTTAAAATCATCTTATATGCCACATTTATTTATCAGATATTTCACTCATATATCATAGTAATATGTCACATATCGAGGCCCAGTCCTTCATGTCCCATCCAGTCTGCCTATTTCAGAGCACTCACTTTGATTTTGATAACTTTGTTCTTCTAATTTGTACAATTTTTTATAGTGTTCAGTATTTTCTCAAAAGTTCATGCTTTTGAAGGAATATGCATACTTGAGTTTGCACAGTAAGGAGAGGCTCTGCTGATCACCCTAAATGCCTGTGTAGGGCCCATTGAGGCCACTATCGTGGACTTCTGGCACCATCTGGTGGAAGCTTTGCATCCAAAAGATAGATTATAGATAGGTTTGATAATTTACTTTCATATCTCCAAAATACAAAACTGAAGTGCCATATCAAGACACGTGTTGTGTTATACCAGGCAGGGGTGAAGAGAGACCTGGCATGTGTGCTCACTTACTGCCTTTAAAGTGGATCTGAAATGTGTAGAAAGACAATATAAATTTCCATGCAAAATATTTTGGTTGTCTAGTTACATATATATTTCAGAATTTTCTTACAGACGTTGGTAAGTTGAGGCAGGTACAAAAAATTGTTCCTGATTAAAATATAATGAGGGGATTTAGTTGAGCAACAGATTTTTATCTCTTTAGTAACCCCAAAACCTTGCTTCATTCTGCAAGCTGGTCAGAGTAAGAGGATTCCTATTTTGGGCATTTCATAGCAGTGAAAGAAAGTACTGTGGGTTTTCAAAGGGCTTCTGTTACAACACCCATCATTCTGTACACTGCTACAGGTGTTTCCTTATGATCAGTACACAGGTGAAGTAGCTCTGAGATGTTCCCCAGCTTGTTCTTGATAACAGTGCATACTAAAAAGTACTTAAAACAAGCTGATGGAAGTTGCTTCTAAATATTGGGACTGAAGAAGATTTTAAAATATAAAGCATCACAAGCAGAGGCTGTATGTGTCCCTCCTCAAATCCCAAATGTAAACCAGATGAGAAAACAATTGTCTGATGGCTAAATACTACAAGATTTCTGCGCAAATGCCAACAATATAAATTCTCTTCTCATTAGATTTGGCTAAAAAATTCTTTAGAGCTAAATGAAACCATGTTCTCAAACTGAGACTAAACCTCCCCTGCAGTTAAAAATATTCAGCTAATTTTTTTTTCTTAATTGTTTTTCTTCCTCTCTTTATCCTTTTATTTCAGTTCAACTTTTAAAAATTTAAAAGAAGTAGCTCATTATATCTGATACCAATAATTTCTGATCCAGTAGATCTTGGAAACTTTTTCAAGAATATATGACATCAACCTGTGGTTATTAGATTGTGAATTGAGAAGTTTGGATTCTCTTCTAGGAAGCCCTTGAAGCTTTGGATCCTTCTCCAGATACGTCTTTAAAGTAGATGACACTGACACATAATGCAACCTCATTTTCCTGAGGTCTCTGCTGAGCCATCTGCCCCAGCCAGTCACAGTCAGGAAGCCATTCATGTCCCTACTGACAGTTTGTGGGCCATGTAGCTTTTACAAGCTGTGGTGAATTTTTTTGTATTTTTACCTTTTGTGAGATAAGAACAGGGAGGAATGCAAAGCAGGCACCAAACTTCAAAGAATATAAAGAAGTTTATTACTAAAACGAGACGTAAAAAGGAATAACAAGGAATTAAAACAAAAAAAAAACCCCTTTTTCCTTCATCACCTCCCCCTTTTACCCAGCTCACACAAAGAATAACATGCTATGATCTTGGTCAGTATAAACCTTCAGAACACTTTCCTTCCCCCATCCTCCTTCCTCCTTTCACTTATGACATAAACACACAAACTTGGAATTATTTCAGTGAGTTTAACACTCTAAAATAGTCTTTCATCAGTGCATTTAGGGAGAGGAGTCTCTTTTGTCCATGCTATGGAGCTTTTCCACAAGATACAGTCTTCTCATGGCTTCAATGTCACAACACAACAGCCGCCCAGGATGGTTTTCTGTTGGCATGTGTGAGTGCCTTCCCTCGATTACAGTTTTTCTCACATCTGTTTCCCAGGGTTAAGTTGCAGCTAACAGGGTACAATTTTAAGGATGAGCAGTTCCAGAGCCAAGGTTCTCTTCATCTATCTCTAGGATCATCTTCATTTCAAGGAACAGAGGTTTTCTGATAGTCCAGGCAAAGTGTTCAATTGCTTAATGCTCTCTGTCTCCACAGCAGTTATTCCAAAATCCCACCTGAGTCCTTTTGGGTCTCTGAAATACCTGCCTCGGAGGAAGCTTATGCCCAAAACACACGGGGCCTTTGGACAAGTCACAATGAAGCGTCCACTTACTTCCAGTCAGGCTCACCTCAACTTTCACTAGGGTCAAATCTTATGATAAACAGATTCTACCCCCACATGTTGCGATAGGATTATGGTACATTGCTCACCAGTGTCACCCAAGGCATCCAAAAAAACCACGTTTTTCCCTGACCTCTACCTGGCTAGAGGCAGGGTAATCGGCTTTTCCATCATTTCCCGCAGTTTGGCTACAGGGAACTTTGCTCGTGGCTACAGTTGAAAGCTCTTCCCCCAGTGCTTATCATGAAATTACAAGGGAGTCTCTAATATATCATAGTCTATCACCACAGCTTTACAAAAGAATTTCAGCTTACTAGCATCTTCTCTATATCTTCTCTCCGGGCTTCAGCTTTTTCTTCTTCAGTGACTTAGTTGTCACTAATCATGGTGTCTATCCATGTGTCTTTGCCTTTCCCATTCTCTCTAACCTGGGAAAGGATTGGTGTCTGCAGGTTTCATCTCTCTGAGGAAGGAACTTACAGCACTGAAGGGGTTAATCTTCTCGTGCTCTTGCAGCTGGGCCTTATCTGTTTTTGTCAAGCGGCGGCCGGAGCTGGTGTCGGAACGGAGGTGGGGGCACATCTCAGCCCACACAGAGCCGCGGGCCACATCCCCGTCCCACCGGGCCCAGCGTCCTGGGCCCAAGTTACCTGGCCGGAGACCAGAAAAGCCAGAGAGTGGTTCCCGCCTTGTCTGTCTTTACACAATGTCTTTACAGAGGCGTAACAGCTTCTGAGTGGCTTAATAGAGTGGTCAATATCCAAATTAGTCAATTGATTGGTTCTATCAAGTTCTGAAGGAAGCGACAACAGCTCTTTGCAACAAAAATCACTTCCTTAGCTGGTGGAGTAATTTTTTAGCTACGCTAACCCTTGACATAAGCCAATTGTTTGAAGTGATTGAAAATAAGCCTAGGTATCAGATCCACTTATATGGACACTTTGGCTGGACTGCTACTGCTCTTTATATATAAAAATACTAATCACAGGGAATGTCTCATAATTCCATAGTGACTACAAAATGAATCTTATTTCTAAGAGCAGGGATGCTTCTTGTTCGTGTTCATTGGTTAATACTTGAGAAGACTTCTGCACTCAATTTGCTCTGATTCATATGGTTATGTAGACATTGCCCATTTTCATTCAAGCTTATGATGATGATGAGTGCTCTTTCTCTGAGAAATAGTCTTGTGGGAGCAACATCACTGATTGAATAGCATCATGTTTAAAAGACGGACATGCTGCGACAAAAGGGAGATTCCTGAAGTGCAGCTGGTTGCTGCCTTCACTCCCTGTGACCTGGAAGAAGGACAGAGGATAACAACTATCAGGAGATGCACTTACCTCTATCCAATCTGAACATAGGAGACTGGTGGAAAATAAGCCCATACTCCCTCGATTACTAATCTTTTATTTGACAATGGTAACTTCAAAAAGTTTCAGAATAGTAGAACTGATTGTGGATTTGGGAATTCTGAAGATGCAGCCACTTCTAGTTAATCAGACAGTGTCAGGGAGCTTCTTGGCTAATTCGACTATCAGTACTTGAACTACCAGAATAACCTCTGTCTTGGCTCTGAATCATGGTGAGAAGCAATTCCCAGACAGCTGGTTGTGGATATGGGCTATGAAACATTTCCAATAGCCATTTGCATGCATCCAGCCTTGTTTGGAGAGAGACTAAAAGTATTTAGCAGCATGGAAACAAATTTAGCTACAGAAAGGGCTCTGGCTGTCATGTTTATCAATATTGATACTGAAAAATGTACATTGTGTTTTCTAGAGCTGCCTGTACTTATATTTCACATGGAATCAGTTTGAAAAAGGAAATAAATTCACTTCCTGTATAATCAAAGTTAAAATTTTGGTGAGCAAGTTCGAAATGGTTACAAAAATCAGTGTAATAGTGTATGCTCACTGTTACGTCTTAGTCTGTAATTAAAATGGAAGTTTTCTCTTTTGGCTGATTGTATGGTTAATCCTTTTCTGTAATCTTAGTGCATGCTCATTGCTTGTCATGTTCTCTTCAGATTAAATTACCCTGCTCGCCTTTTTCACCATTCCCAAGGCTGTTTTAGAATTGTACAAATCCCGTCATAGGAGAAATTCTTGTGTTGATATATCGTATATCAAGCACAATGACCTGGTTTGCGTTTTAGCCTTCCTCAAAATCACACATGACATATTAAAGTAACACAGATGACAGACTTAGTATATTGCTGCCACTCTCTACTCCATTCCAGAAAGCTTTGCTGGAGACTGATTGACACAGCACAGCCTACTCCCAGACCAGCTGTTGCAAATTGTTGCAGTCTCTCTGTCCCCTTGCTGTAGCCTCCTCTTTCATCTCCTCTCATTCTCTAGGCTCAGGGTTGAAAACACCAGTTGATCCAGCTCCATCTGCAGGTTGTCTGGATCCCCCAGGAGCTGACAGTGCTGGGTGAAGGCACTCTGCACTCAGCATACTGCAAAGGTCTTGACTTTCCTTGTACTAATGAAGCAGGCTAAATAGATGTCACCTTACAACTCTATTCTGCGTGTGATGAGAATATGAATATTATTGTCAGACTAACCCTCTCCACTGGTCTGAGTTGATACAAGCTTGGTTTTTTCACTGCAAATTTTTATAATCTCATGTTTTCTTTTTGAGATAAATGTTATTCAGAGGAGAGGAAAATGACAATATATTGAAGTTTTGTGCTGAGGAACTGATAATAAAGTAAAATAAAATAAAATAGGCTGAAACAGACCAATTGTCCTGAAACTATCTTATCCCGATTTGTTTAAATCATAAGACTGTAAAGTTAGAATGACACATTCAAGGATTTTTATATCATAAGGTGCTCCAGGAGGTCATATCAAGATCTGCCGGTGGGTATTATAGTGATGGTGGGCAGACACTGTCTAGTGTATTTTAGTCAACAGGAGGAAAAAAGAGGTTCAGTCCTTCCCTTGCAGAGGGCATTCACATCACATGCAGATTTGCCGAAATGATGTTTTATCCTCTGGCAAGTTTCAGCCTGAACTGTGTGATTGATGTCTGTATTTGAGTAGAATAATCCTCAACCACCAAGGTTAGTGTTGCTTTAGGGATTAAGAAAGAAATTGTAAATCCAGCTTCAATGGAAAGGAATTTGGGGCCTTACATTTAAGCATTAGCTTTTCCTGGAATTCTTTAAAGTTTTTTTCCCCACACATGCATGCAATTTCTCTTCGCTGTTTCTTATGGTGTACATTCATGTTTGTTTTCCTGTGGTTGAATTCTGGGCTGAGGTCCCTGTTGAGGGAAGATATGAGATATATGATAAGAGGAAGCCTTTCAGACTGCATCCTCTGAGGGCCAAGTGTTTGTTAGATCATGTGTGACAAGTCCCAGAACAATCTGTTTGAAGTCCTGCAGGACCTTCAGTGTATCAGGGATATGTGAGGAGGGACCTTTGCCTGTAATCCCAGTCCAGTGTATCATTGCATTGCATGCAGCTTCAGGACACTGAGGAATTCATTTCTTTCCTCTCTATTCACGTTTTCCCCACTGTGGAGGGCTGACCCTCGCAAGATACCAGGTGCCCATCAAAGCCACTCTAACACACATCAAGGTAAGGACAAGGAGAGATCACTCACCAGTTACCGGCATGGGCAAAACAGACTCAAGAAAAAAATTAGTTTTCTATAAATCAAATCTGAGTACAATAATGTGAAATAAAATCAAATCTTAGAAGCACCTTTCCCAGACCCTTCCTTTCATTCCAGGCTCAACTCCACTCCAAATTTTCTCTACTTTGTCCTCCCAACAGCTCAAGGGAGTGGGAAATGGGGGTTGTCATCCCTTCATAGTAGGTTGTCTCTGCCACTCCTTCCTCATCAGGAGAAGGACTCGGAACACTCTTCCTCTGCTCTAGCGTGGGGTCCCTCCCATGGCAGACAGCCCTCCATGAACTTCTCCATGGGCTGCAGGTCTTAACAAACTGCTCCAGTGTGGATCCCCCTTGAGGTCACAAATCCTGCCGGAAGTCCTGCTCCAACACAGACTTCCACAGGGCATCCATGTGCTCTGGCATGAGGTCCTCCAGATGCTGTAGATGGAGGTGTTCCTCTGTAAACCTCCATGGGTACCAGGGGCACAGGTGCCCCATCATGGTCTACAACATGGGCTGTAGGGGAATCTCTGGGCTAGCACCTGGAGCACCTTCTCCCCCTCCTTCCTTGACCTGGGTGTCTGCAGAGTTTTTTCTACCTCATATTCTCACTCCCCCCTTCTCTATCTTCAATTGCTCTTGTGTAGGGGTCTCCCCTCCCTCCCTCCCCAGCTTCTTAACTATTTTGTCCCAGAGATGCTATCACTGTCATTGTGACAGGCTCAGCCCTGGCCAGCACCAAGAACAATTTGGAGAAGCTTCTAGTAGTTTCTTTCAGAAGGCACCCCTGTAGCTCCCCCATTAAGGGGAAATGGCTGCTGTTTTATCCAGAACATAGTCTCTTCTATCTGACAAAACCTTGGTGAACAGGATCCACCCAGTTTAAGTCAGTCCTACTAAATGTCCTGCTCACTACTCTTATATGGAAAGTTGTGCTTACACAGGCTCTGGAGTAAAATCACGACCAGAAGGATGGGTAGTCCCATGCATTTCTCATAGGGAAGAATAGACATAGGTTATACAGGCATCAGTGGGTCTCTTTGTTGTTAAAAGAGCCAATGCAGTTCAATCTTAAATCCAGAACTGATACCTGCAGTTTTTGGAACTTTATGTTTAGTATCTTAAAACAAACTATTTTATTTTATTAATTTTGTATTATTACAGCAAAAATTCTGCCACACACTGTCAAAAATCTCCCAAACTGTTCCAGGCCTTTTCTGTTGAGGAAACAAGACTGCAAAGTGGCTCTGAGGGCAGGGGTAGCTAGAACTGTTCCACATTAGATCAGTGACCCTGTCTGACTCTTGCATTGACCTATATTCATCTTGTATAAAAACCGAGTAAAATAGGATAATATAGAAAAGTTACTGTTTTTTTTTAAAAATAAGAGCATCATTGTCCATGATAACAAGCTAAGAAAGTTATCATGTTTTGCAGAGAACTTCCTGTTAAGAGGTATTAAAGAAAATACAGTACAACTTGTAGCCTGAAAAATTAATCAGAAATTACAAGAAGTCAGGGATGAAATCTAGGGAATATTGAGAGGAGAGAGGTTTAATATTAAATGGGTTAGAAATTTGGTAGTTGGACCATAAAAGTGTAAGAGAGGAAAAAACCCACAACCCTTTTTTCAGACCTAAATATTTTAACACAACGAAATTGATTTCTTTTCCCAAGTTTGCCTTAAATAAAAATGTCTTTTGACACCTGAAATAAATAAGATTGAATTTTCATTTTGTTAATGATACAAGAAAACAAAACATGTTGACACACTAAGAACAATCCTGGGTAGCTTGTTTTCTTTTTACTGATCATTCTTATGTAATTAGTGAATATTTTGAGACATATTCTGCTTCATTTTTATCATATTTATAATTAACCAGCTTTTCATCACTTTGCTATCAAAGAGCCAGTAGATGGCAGAATAGGCTTATTTATTGTTAGGCTAAGTCCAGCTACCTCTGCTCATTTAGAGAATTAAAACCCTACGGAGAAAAATATATTTGGGCTATGGTCCACCATGTGGCTCCAGCTGACCTTATGTGTCCATTTGTATTGCAGTTTTTTAGCTTTTCCACTGAATTATTGAAAGATAAAATATTGACATGCATCCTAAAGAGACCCTCTGATGCCTGTATAACCTATGTCTCTTCTTCCCTACAAGAAACACACAGTTTGGGACTTGTTTTTTGTTGTTTTCTTCAAATAGACCATTGTCAAGAGAACCTAAAAATGTGAGGGGGAACAATAGTGATTCTCAGCAGACTTAATGGAAATTTGTGGGGAAATCCCATTTGCCTTTCCAGCCTTACCTCCAGCCATAACTCTTGTTGGCATACATTGACTGAGTAAGTTTGTATCACATTTGGAAGTCGATTTCTGGAGGCTGCCCTGGAACAATGATCCTATTTCAAAAAGAAACATTTATTGATTTTTTGAGACACTGGTTTTATTCCTTCTGCAGTGGGATTAACCCAAGACTTCTATAAGATGACAAGGTCAAATAAAAAATGACAAAGCTAGAAAGTAGCCCTCATCTATGGGTATTAGCCTTGGGGGTGAAGTATAGCCTAGGGGATAGAAAGTCCAAACCCAAGTTTCTGTTTTGTCTGATATACTCAGCCTTCAGTCATGCTGAGATGAGTTGGTCATGCTTTGTCTTGGGCTTCTATGTGAGACTCCAGCCTATCTATAAGAATTATCACCAGTTGAAGATATCAGTGAAGTTGGTATAGGTCTGAAATTAACACTAAAATCTTTGAAAATCTCAGGTTGTGCTTGCTATACTACTGGCTGAGGCTGATTTATGAAAAGATTCACAGTGGACAACTAAGGAGAGAAAAGTCGTCTCTCTTTTTAGCTCTGAGGTTATCACTAAACAGTTGCATTTTTCTGTTCCAAGGAGCAACAGCCAAATTTTTTGCTTGCAATCCCAGAAATTCCACCTTAAATCATGTGTGCCATATAATCTTAGCAAAATTAAGGAGTGGGTTTATTTATTTATTTATTTGAGAGACAAAAATTACCACTAAAACATAGGATATTTTACAGGAGCTCTTTTACAGGACCTCTCATTTTGTTGCTCTTGAAATTTTGTTTTTCTTTCTTTGTATTTACTTTACTATAGACTTTCAGGCTTGGTGAGGTGCCAAGTACATAGAGATTAAAGCCATGAGCTGTTTTGCAAATCAGTGCTGTTCTTTAAAGTAGAAATAGTTTACGAAGTTGATGTTTATTTAAGCCTAATAAGTGAAATTTGCAATATGCAGTATGCTAGGGCCATTAAAAGACAGGGTAGATTATAATCTCATTGAATGAAAAGAAATTGGTGCTATTCCAATATTAAACAAGATCAGCATTTCATCTTCTCTGTTGCAGGCTAGATCCACAGAGGATCTACTTGGTTGCAACGCTTTATGACTGAGTGCTTAATAAGGACTAAAGAAACATAATAGAAATTAAACATGAACCTATCTTCCTACAGAATTTACACAAACTCCAATGACGTCCAAAGGGTTCAAAACAGACAGCATTTAGTTTACCATCCAAAGTAGGCAGGCACATGCCCAGCAGACACTTAAGAGAGAATGTATTAAAATTCCAATAAGCAGGAGCATCCTGAAAGCTGCATAGGAATGCCTCTCCACTCTTGACAGTCCCAGGCACATTTTGCACCTTTTCCTGTAAATTATGGTGTGGTGTAGTCAGGCTGTGCTGTTTTACATAAAGCTAAGTGTTTACAGTGGCAGTAGCTTAAAGCAAAATGCAGAAATTATACAGGCAGCAGGAAGGAGGACACAAGGATTTTTCCTGTTATATTCTATTGCTTTTTTCTCTCTTGACCATTTCTATTGCACTGAGAATTATTTTCTTTCCTTACAGTGAGATTCCCATCATTCCCACTTAATCTGGAGAATTGGAGAATCAGAGAAACACAGAATGGTTTGGGTTGGAAGGGACCTTCAAGATCATCTGGTTACAACCCCTCTGCCATGGACGGGGACACCTTCCACTAGACCAGTGTGTTCAAAGTCCCATCCCATCTGGCCTTGAACATTGCCAGGATAGGACATCCACAATCACTCTGGGTAACCTGATCCAGTGCCTTACCATCCTCATAGTAAAGAATTTCTTCCCAATACCTAATCTAAACCTACCTTGTTTTAGTTTAAGGCCATTATCTCATATGCTATCGCTGCATGCCCTTATAAAAAGTCACTTTACAGCTTTCTTCTAGGCCCCGTTTAGACACTGGAAGGCTGCTACAAGATCTGTCTGGAGCCTTCTCTTCTTCAGGTGGAACAATCTCAGCCAGAAGAACTAGTCCTAGAGGCTGGAAAATTAGAGTCCAAATTCCTTTGTATCTGCAGATGTACTCATACAACACTATAATTACACATAATAGTCTTACATGGAAAAAGGATACTCTATCAAAAAGCAATTAGCAAATACATGAGCATCTGCTGTGACTGGATGCTTTGTTTAGTCTGTTCCTGGGTGGCTACCAAGCCAAGGCCAGCAAGAGACCTGGGGTCTAGAAGCATTTGCCACCTCTGCATTAATAAATGAAACAAGCTGTGAAATGCTCCCAGTCAGTTTACATGGACAGTTAGATTGTTAAAACAATCTCTGCCACAGTTGTGGCCTGGGAAGACTAGTGGTGCCCAGAAATATCCCCACACATAGCTCAGGAATGTGAGCATTTAAGGGGCCATTTCCAGCATGCCACTTTCTTGCCTCCAAGTGGGCCTTGGATCCTGAAAAGTTTATGAGCTTCAACATGAGTTGTAGGATATTCTGCGCTGGTTTGCCACAGTGTCTGGAAATGTTCCTGTATTGAATTCCCTTGCCTAGGGCAGAACATGTTTCCTAGCTCTCAGCCAGGCCAGACCATGAGTTGAGGCAGGGGCCTCTTGGAGCTGTTGTCCTGCCAGGCAGTCACCTTTCACGAGGCTGTTTTTTTTTGGTGCATTGTCACAATTAGCATCTGAGTAGCAATTTTCAGTGCCATGATTTTTGGTAGAGTGTCCTAGGGTTGTCTTTGACTTGGCCCTGCTTTTCCAACAAGTTGTCTCTAGCCTTCCTATTCCTTCAGTTTTCCTTGAGAGGAAAGGAAGGAAGACAAAATAGGGGCTCAGAGAGCGCAGCTACTCAGCCATGGCGGGTAAAGCTCAGAAGCCCTTGCTTTCTTTGGAGGAAGCTTCTTTCATTGTCAGCAGATGAGAAGGGGAAGTTGGGGCTGGGGGAAGACTGCTGAGGGCTGCTTTGATGTTGGCCTGTTTGTTTTGCTTTCTGCTTCCTGGACCCCCACGCGAGGGGCTGGGACCGTCAGTTGTGGAAGAAGCACAACAGGACGGCCGCAGCAGCCCACAGACAGGAAGGCAGCAGATGTCAACAATAGGAGTGGGTGACATCAGCTTAAAGCAAAGCAGGGATAACCTGAAAGGATGAGATCAGAGAGTAAAACAGAGAGATAGGGAACTCTGGTGAGGCAGTAGGTGTCTGTGGTGGGACAGGAATGCTCATTCAAATGGGGAAAGCATAGGTGGAGACCTTTGAGAAGCTGTGCAGCAGAGCCTTCCATGAATCTGTCTGAAAGTTACTCATTTTCAGTCCGGACACAGTTCAGCTGTTTATAAGTGAGGGTATCACAGGCTAACGGGCTGTGGCCCTACAAGCCTTCAGCCAGCACAAGGGTGTGGGCAGCATGCCCTTGAGAGTGGGCTCCACTGGACAGCAGCTCACTTCAGCCAGGTTTGAGGTAAACCAGAAGCCACGATAACTTGTTGGGACCTCTGTGGCACAGCACAGATCAGACTGGCAACTCCTGAAATGTTTTCACACATCTGCAGGTTTTTTTATCCCTTAACTTGTTTATTTTTATGGTATCTCGTGACTGAGAAAAAGTCATGGCCACAAAGATAATGTCACACTGACAGGTAAGAAAGCAAAAATCTGGATTCTTTCAGGTTATTTACAGATCCAGCCTGATACCACAGAGCTGGTCTAATAAAAGAGAAGGTAAATAAGCTCCAGAATTAGCCAATCAGAATTTCCATAAAGGGGTTAACCTTGAAAATGGTCACCAGGTGGGTCAAGCCACAAAATGTCAATCTGTATCTCACAGCAGCAACGGGACACCCTGGACATAACAAGTCATTTATGACATGTCAATAGATACCTTAATGCAGGGCCTGTACTTACGTTCTGGCAGATACTTGCCGGAAATATAAGTCACACAATTGGGGTCAACTCCAGAGTGACCGATAAATAATGACAGATTTAACTGTGGTTTTCTGTTACCAGTTAGAGATATTTTCCTCCAAAAATGGTAATTCTGGTAATGACTCCAGTCACTTGTATCTCTGTTACTCAGCTGACATAGCCAGCACTAGAAGATAAAGGTAGGCAATATGCAAAGTAATAAGAAAATATGAAGTGCAGTGTAAAAACACGGGTCTTCTGTAAAAGATAGTGACAGTGAAGTGTTTCCTGCCAGGAATACTTGCCCTGAGAGAATTCAGGGAGATGCAAATGCAAACAAACAACACTGATCCAGCCATGATGTACTTGACCTTCTGCCAGGGACCCTGTCTCGACTTCAGGAAGATGTGATGAATAGTGTATGTCCTTGGGGAGAGCTCTGGGCTTTCAGGGACAGAAACGAAGACATTTTGCATGTCTGATACCTGGACTACAGAAAGAATGTGACTACCTTACTCTAAACACTGCAAGAAGGCTTGAATTACATAAAAGAAATGAAAGTCATTTTGTTTCGTGGAAATCCCTTTACTCGGAGGGAAAACGAGCAAGAGAACAGCAGAGGGCACTATTTCGTTTTGTGAAAAATCGGGGTTGCAGAGTCAGGTCAAAACTGGGAATTATTTGTGATACTCACGCTCTTCTCTTTTGTTTTGGTGTTTTCAGCCTTCTTAGAGAGAGCTTGTCTACTCTAAGAGAGCAATAACCTTAAATGGATATTTTGCCCTGTGTGCATTCCAACATCGCACTAATCAGTGGCATGTGTATGATTAAGCATTAAGACCAGTCCTGCAATTCTTGTCAAGCCAAAGCAAAACACTAACGAGCAACTGAATCTTTGCACTCAAGCATGTCTTGCATTCACGTCTCAGAGGCCTTTGATTAGGATCTGAAGGTCCAGGCCATTCATCACATCTTGCAGGCATTTGAGAAATTAGTAGCTCCTGTTTACAGCTCACTGTAAAATGATTAGACATAAGGCTACTAGTAAGGCAGTGAGACTGAGAACATCATATGTGCACGTACTGGAGCTATGCATTTATAACAATGTTTTTGTTTATGGAGTTTTTACAGGTCAGTCAGGAATATGGGACTTTAAATCAACAGGAACCCTAGCCACCACATATAGATGCTCGGTGGGGAACTGGGGCTTAACTGTGGCTTCTATTTTTCAGATGAATTCAGAGGGTAAAATGGCACAGTCTCTAGAATGGGATGTTTGAGTCAAGGAATCATCATTTTCTAGGGGGAATTAACCTGTTAGGAAATTGCTTGCCTCTATTATTGGTCATAAGTCTGTTTATCATGATACAAGCACAAAACGCATCTATTGTGTCTTTTGTCAGCACTGTATTTTGTTTACTTTACAGTGATCTTATGGATCAGGCCTGTTGAACACAACTAAGAAAAAATACAACGCTTTTACAACTAGGTAACTTTGTTTTGGACACAGGTGACAAGAAAACAAGGTACAAAATAACCCAAATAAACTACTCAAAGTACATCAATAAATTAATTTCTTAACATTTAACTGTGACTTTTAAAAATAATATAATGGTTATTAAAATTTGAAAAAATTGGAATTTCTCGCACTGGTTTTAGAGGTGAGATGGTTGAAATCTACATCTACAAAATTAGTAATTGCATACACAAACAAGGTTTGTGGATTACAGTTACCCATTTTGCATGGTCAGCTACCATGAATGCATAGATTCAGCTTGAGGCCACAAGACTGTCGTCTCCAAAGTCTGATGGAAAATTAGAGATGTGAACAAGTTTGAATGATCACGCACCAACGCAATCACTCTATAAAACTCAAACCAAGCCAAATGGGAAAATAGATGGTGGGAAAAGATAAAACCTACTATTTTTGTTTTAAATAAGCATTTCACAACAAAAGAAAGCACAAGCCCCAAACTCTTGGACTTTTTGTTTCTGGCCAAAGTTAAAATAGAAGCAACAGAACAGTGGGGAGAAAATCATGTTTTTCAGAATAACTGGACTGAACAGACTCTGCTTCGGGGCTCAGGCTGTTAAAAAATGTCACACTGAGTCTCTTCAGTTGAGCCTTACAGGAGAAAAACCAATATGCTGGCTGCTCTTCTAGCTTCAGCTTTAAAAGTTTCAAGTTTAGAATAAATGTGCCTCTTGCCACCACACGGCACTGAGTTTTATGTATGATTGAGCATGCTGGCTGCATGAATGTTATATTCTAGCCATATCCTTAAAATGACACACATGCCCTAATTGACCATGTGAACCCTAGCCCTTTCCATAGTCTGTCCACAGAAGTCTGTCTGTCTGCCTGCATAATTTTTTGTCCTCCAAATGTAAATTAACAATCTGGGCAACTTTAATAGCCTCCCTTTACCTGTATTGTGACCTACTGGCATATTTGAAGAAGTGTTATATTTTCAGTCTACACAGGCGTCAAGGAGGCCTTGCAGTTATATTGTCTCATCTGTGATTATTCAGCTGCAGAAAATCCCCTTTTCTGTGATACAGTTGGAGTTCAATTTACCACATTCCAATTAACTACTTCTGTTGGTATTAGTTTTCATGTGATCCATTGCTTTTACCTGTAATGGTTTTTTTTCCCATCCAGAGCCAAGTGGTTAGCCGAAGTTCAGGATTTTACAGGTTTAGGAAAAATCATAATAATGTTTATGTACAAAAAAGTTATACATAACCCTATATCCCTAAACACAATTAAAATGAAAAGCAGATAGATTACTTTCTTAAAGTATGTAAGAAATCACATAATATCAAAAGGTTTCCGAGAAGTCCTTTGCTGAAAAATTTCTCTGTGTCCTCTCAGGACACTTTCAAATCCTTTGCAAGTAAACTGGGGGTTTGCAACAGAAAGCCCAAAATTGTTTTATAGGCACTCAGTCTATTCAACCCTGAATCTGACTTGACCTGCTTTCTTTATGGTAAGCTTTCCTAAGATCCATCAGGATCTCTCTGCTAAGAGTTCTTTACTTGACTTGAGTTGTGCAACCTTCTGTGTGCATCCAATATAAAATCAATGACAGCTATGAATATTGTCCAATGCAGGAATCAAAAACCAACCAACCAAACAAAACCAACCAAACAAAACCACCCAAACAAAAAACCAAACAAAAAAAACCCACCACCAACAAAACGTCTCCTGTGTTCCCTTTTTTTGTCCTAAACTAGGCATTATTGAAGAGGAAAGGAGGGATTCAAGAGGATATAGAAATGGTATATGTAGTTTAGAAATGACCTCCTGGACAAATGAGATGATCCACAGGGAAGGCTGTGCTTTTGTAAAGCTGTATATTGCTTTATTCTCTTCACCCTGTAAGACACTAGAATATCAAATGAAGTAGAAGTAGCTGATGTCTCATAAAATATACTGTCTTATTCTTTCGTATTCTCAGAGTGTTTATACTAGACATGCCACTATTTCAAGCTTCTTCACTATAGTATCCACATGCTCTCCTGGCAATGTGTCTCATTCTGATCTGTATAAGTGGAGAGTGGTCCTTTCTCCAAATTTTTCTGCATTGTAGATATGGTCTGTGATGAAAGCAATGAGTAAGAAATAATATTCACTCCCTATTCTGTGTTTCGTTTTTCTTATTGAAATTGACAGTATAGCTGTGCATAGTGTTTTCACTTTCATGGCTACTCCCCTAGAAAATGCAAAGATATTAATTTCACTATGCTGAAAACCCAGGACAGAGCAGATTTCCTGCACTGCACTACAAATTAGGCTCATGTTCTAGAAATACTGGTCTGAGGACAGTTTGCTACCTCTCACACTATTTGCTGCTCTCTGCAGTACTGTTAAAGACTGGTCTGTCCACCTCTCATAAAGCTCACCCTTGTCCTGAAACCCTGTGGAATCCTTAAGAAGCAATCATGCTCTGCACTAGAGATTTAAATGTCGCGGTTATATTGGATGGTAAAGTGCTGTGACCTTCCCTAAAGCGCCTCCAAGGAAGCCTCTCCGTGCAGCCGGCACACTTGCACACACACACACACACACACACACACTCACACACA